>JAUZSU010165362.1:0-13536 GCA_034780255.1 Parotocinclus maculicauda | reverse complement strand
TCTCCACCTTCAGCCGCATGCCCGAAGGCTTATATAAACACTCAAAGGTTAGCTTGACTGTTGCTCAGCTACTGAGCTAAAGGTACAACGCAGTCAAATTAATTCAGCACACTTGACTTGTTTGAACAACCTCAAGAAAAGTCATTATGGTTTTTGTTGTTTATTTTTGCATCTGCCTCACAGTCTTTTGTCTAGATCTTTGTCTCTGTCCTTTTATTCAGCAACTCTTATTCACTTTGTAACTACCGTTTTCTCCTTAGTTAAGTATTTCCATATGCACAACCTCAAAACCACACATGCCTTTCCACGCCTATACAGAATTCAACAACTTGGCATTCAGGCTTTTACTTTGTTGTCAGGACCACAGACCGTTGAGCTTTTAGAAATGCAAAGCTATAAAACCATTACATGATGGAAAATCAAGCCAGTCAATAAATTATGGCTGGCTTGATCAGTTACTGTTTCTTTACACAGTGCACAGGATACAGTTGGCATATTAATTATTTAATAATGCCTAATTGTATCAATCTACCACAGACAAAATAATATAGAATAAAGTAATAAAGAATTCTAGCTCAAAGTATAACAGACATTACAGTCATTTGACACAATTAACATGCTGTCAACCCCAAGTACTCTGCACTAGCCTGAAACGAAACACCACTTATACAGCAAAATGAAATTCTATGCCGGTCACCCTGTCGCCCATATAGCCCTGGGGATGGGTGGCGGTGGCGACATTGCCCCGCTGACACCTATAAAGTCACGACGAACAGAGGACACATTACACTGGATTTATGTTTAGCACGAAAGACTACAGAAGTGTTTAAATGTAGAAAGGAATCCAGGGCAGTTATGTAGGTCTACAGCCAACCTTAATAACTGACAAGTCTAACCTCGCACAGCGACCTACCAGTTCTGACCTTTGTTTGGAAAGTACTGAAGATAACCTGTAAGGACTGAAAAAAAGTGAAATGAAGAAAAGTGAAGTGAGATCTAAGAACAGATGTAACTGGTAAAGGAAAAACAGCAAGGGTATTTTGTAAGAGGTGATCTTTTTGGGTTGGCACAACATCTACTCACTGCCCTAAGCCCAATGTGTTCCTTATACATATGCTATTTAAGAGAGCTGAGCTAAAAGAAAGGCATGCACAGAAAGTAGCTCGTCCCCAAGAGGCCACTGTTAGCACACTTTTCTTACTGCTTATGGGTGTGGTTCTGTATTGTCTTCATCCATTTACAAGATGTAGCAATGAGACTCAGGTGTGAACAAAAATCGTGTTAGTTCATGCCAAGCAGACACAACACAAGAGCAACACAGCTATAATAGTAATACCTTAGGGCACAGAAGTCTCAAACTTGTCAACTTGTATTTCAAATTCGTTACAAAACGTGCTGCGAGTTGTGCATGAACATTTACAAGCTAAGTGAGCTGAAGTGTACTGTTAATGACAGGACCTAAAATAATATAAATGTATGAACCCTACGGATTATCTGCATTTTTACTATTTAATTATGGTTTGGTGTTATAATTATAGACAAACTAATAACCAACCTTTCATACTTTCATTAAAACTGTTGAATTACTTGAATTAAAAACAGTATTTTGTGGTGCGTCTTTTATTCCCACAACAGACATATCATGTGATTACTGCCCCAAACATAAAGCTGGATAGACAACATGAGTACCTGGGTGTTTAGCAGATGCCAAAACGACGTATACAAATTGTGGAAAATCAGTAATGCTGCTTACTCTCATGATAAATGTTTGTCCTGTAAGGAGTGCACCAGGAGCACATTGTTCAATGCTTTTGGAACATCTTGCATAAATAAAAAGTGTTAAAAACTGCATCCAAACACAATTTTGTAAAAGAAAGGCAATCATGGAGAAAACTACTGAACCCCAAAAACAAAACAATCTGCATATCATGGCACTGTGTACCAATTTCAAAACCTCCTCCCAACTGTGAAGCATGGTGAAGGAACCAGGTGAACTCTTTAGACTTTGATTAATTATCTTAATAACTAATAAATAAATTGACAGTGTTTTCTCTCTATATTTCATTGATGGATATGAAGGTGAGGAGAACGTTGTCCTAAAATGTCCTAAAACTATACTGACCCCTCTTAAAACTATGCTTCACATGATGCACACAATGAATTAAACGACCACAAAACACTTATCTTTCAAAGCACCCAAGTCCACTCCCTACTTTCTGCATTAACCAAATTCCCACCTACCATTTAGATGTGGACGGCCATGATGTGGACGACAACAGCAACAGCAGAGGTTCATAGCTGTACCCAGTCTCTTAGCTTTCAGTCGAAATACAGACACCCACTGACAATCTAACACATCGGTCCCCAAGACTCTGCATGCTGATCAAAGGGGCGTACAGTAGTTAATGTAAAAAAAAAAAAAAAAAAAAGCTGGAAGGAAGTTGGGAGGGAGAGGGAAAACAGAGGGGATAAAGTTTTACTCGCACCACATTATTTTCCTTTGTAGAAACCATTTTCATAGTGAAGGCTATGACGGGGATTTGAACGAATTCCATCAGACACAATCATATTAACACTAGTAAAATTATTATTTGGTTCCATGATTTAGAATGCAATCAAGTATGAAGCTACACATATAACAAATACCTGATTGTATCAGTATCCTCAGGAGAAGAAGCTACAAATGGCAGTGAAAAACATCAAAGAAACAAACTGCGACGGAGTTATATATGCTACACCGAGGGTAAGTTCTGGGCAGTATACTGGTTTATGCGGTGTACCATTTATAATTTACGGACGGTATACATTTTTCATATACCCCCATACCATAGCACAGCATTGACAATATTGTTTGTCGCTAGAAGCAATACCAAGTGCTGTATTGAATGGCAATGGCAAACAGCATGCTATGTACAGCTCGCTAATTAGCCATGTAGCACGACATACACCACAGTAAAGCATAGCATAGCCTAGCCTGTCTTAACAGAAAGCAAAAATTATGAATAAAGTAAATGAGATCGGAGATGCAAAAGTGGAACCAAAGACAGGAGCTTTGTCACCAGTTTGGAAGTTTTTTGATTAAAAAAATCTGGCACAGACAAAAACGCTTAGTACTGCAAAATTGTCGAGCAGTTGTTGGTAACTCCAGTTGTTGGTAACTTTCTCCATCACCTCAGCAAAAAACATACCATTTGGTCACTAGATTCAATGGCATTAACCAGTAGCTCCAGCCAAAGGCTCAGACATTAATTGAGAGGGATTTTCTCAAGGCACTACTTATGACAGCATAAGTAAACAGTAGTAACAATCTAGTCGATGGAGACAAGTACAGAGCAATGATTAAAACACTATGTTTGAGGTATGTCTTACTGAGGCAAAAATCCTTCAGCCAAAAATGCTTTATTTTTAATAAGCTGCAGTTTGCACAATAAAAAAAAAATTATGCAACTGTTTTAATGCATACTTTCCATCATGTACTGTGTAATTTTGTGGGGCAACGCAAACCCTATTGTAATCAAAGTTTTCGTTATATACAAGCCATTTTTTCCTTAATATACAAATTACTCATGTCACAAAAAAGCTACAAACCTATATAAAAGTCCAGTCACCCCACCACAGAAAAAATATTAAAAAAATATAAACATTTTCATAATCAGAATAATCTCTTTAATTGAAACAGGACATTAAGATCAGATAAAACAAGATCAGCTCATATAAGGTAACACTTTACTGATCACGAAGGAAAGTCACATTAACAAACCGTACAGCACAAGTACAGGAAGAGATTATTCAACAGAAGAGGAGTAAGGGTTATAAATAAATTACAAAATAAAATATATATATTTATAAATGTGAATTATTTATATATATACATAAAAGCGGTACATAACAATAAACCAGTCAGTAAACTACAAAATGCCACATTAGTAACACAAATTCTGTACATAAGTGGTTATTTGGTGTCCCAGTTATTAAGCCTGAACATTTAAGACAGATGGTTGAAGTCTTTTCTTAGCTCTGCCCCTACATCATTCAGCCCCCAAATCCTCCCAACCAGTAGCCGAGACTCCATGTCAGTGTCCTGGGGGATGTGTAAATTTTATACGATGTACCAATGTTTGATTGTACCCTGGGAAACTGACATCTGCTCGACCATGTCCTAAACTTTAAAAGTCAAACATGAACAGACATGAAAGCTAGTATTAGCATTCCCAAACAGGATTGAATAACAAAATAAAGATAAGCATTGCTTGTTTGTGAGCCTAGAAATGCCAGATGCATGAATCGATGCATGTTCCATTGTTAATTATTTGTGGTTATTGTAACTATAGTTAACATGGAATACTACAAAGTGTAAATGGTATACTCTGTAACTGCAACACTATGAATGAAATACTATACTAAACAGAGCAAATGAAACAGCATGAAGCTAAGAAAACCATACTACATCACGCTACACTAGCCATAACGTAACTGGCATATACTGCACTGTACTGACACTTAAGATGCTGCATGGAAAACATTTATAATAAAATCTCTCTCCCTTTCTCTATGTATAAACCAAGTTTTATACCTTGCACAACCCAATTCTTCAGCTTAAATATAGATCTAAAAATGGTTCCTACCTTGGCCCTGTTGGATTAAATCCTCCATGAAGTATCTACCATCATCAACCTCCATCACAGTTAGCCTAATCTGCACACCACACAATCTCAAAACAGAAAAACCACTGAGAAGAGAACAGTGCCTGTCGTGCCTTTTCCGTCTTTCAGACTGCAAGTCTTTATTTCCCGCAGTTCCTGCTAAAGTTGGGAATAGTCATTATTGGCAAGATCATGGGTGGCAACAGAACTACCGGAGTGAGTCAATTTCTGCCCTTCTGAGGGAGAGAATGGAGAGAGCAAAAAGAAACAAGGAAGGGAACAAAATAAGTGGAAGTTCATTGGACTCAGATCTCCTGTTTTACTTTGTCATTTATCAGCCTAGTAAAGGGAACTTCTGAAGCAGTGTGTGACACTTTAAAGCAGTCTGCATTAACCATGGTTCCTTCTGCCCACATCATGGAGTCATTATGGCTACACTGATTCACAAACTCGGCTGGCCTGAAGCTTCCCCATATTTTTTTATTCCTAAACAATAAACTTCACAAGTTCACATTTATTTAAGTAAAACTGTGACCAGCAGATGGCAATGTAAGGACATACATAATTCTAAAGTTATACCAGGGAAAACTTTATTTTTCTATTTTAGCCTTGAAGTTTTTCCAAACTGTACAGAAACCATTACCTTTACTGTCACTGTATTGCTTTTTGTCCAAAAATGTGTGGACGTGAACATTTTCTGAAATAAGATTTTTCAAACTTCTTTTCTGAAGGGAAGAATCATATTTCTGTATCTGGAAGTCTCGTGGGCGACTCTGGGTTTGGTGAATGCCAGAAGAACATTACCTACCTGACTGCATTGTGCCAACTGTTTGATGGAGGAGGGATAATGTTGTGGTGTTGTTTTTCAGAGATTGTGCTGTGCCCTTTATTTTCAGTGAAGGGAAACCTTGCTGCTTCAGCATACCAAGGCATTTTGGGACACGTATATGCTTCCAACTTTGTGGTAAAAGCTTCTGCTTTCAACTTTGCGGTAACAGTTTCTGTTCTAACACGACTTTACCCCACTGAGCAAGGTCCATAACCACATCGAACACCTTTGGGATGGAATATAACAGAGGTTGTAGGCCAGGTCCCAACTTCACTGTCTGACCTCACAAATTCCCATATACACAGCCCAAAATGTTGTAGAATACCTTCCCAAACGAGTACAAATCTGTTACAACTGCAAAGGGGGACCAACTCTACATTAATGCCTGTGGATTTAGAATGGAATGTTATAAAACATTCAGTAGATGTAATCTGTAGGTATCCATTTGTAATATAACTGGTAATTGTATACACCAGTTAATATTTGGATTCTTTTTCATTTCTTCCAACTCAATTATCTTTCTGTTTAACCTCTTAAACTCCCTTCAAATGCAAGCTATACCTTTAACTTTTCATTTATGATTAATTTTGATAAACTTATGATCTTTCTTTGTATTTTTTCTCACTTTTTTGCCAACGTTTATTTTTCTTTCTTAGAACTTCTTTTTGTCTTATCTTTTGAGGATATCTGTCAATGACACTATCACTGACATCATCACCAACACTGACACCCACACTCACAAAATTAGATAACATTAACGTTCTGTAGAGATGTGTGAATTCAGCCAAAGAATGGCCACACTTATTTTAAGCATTGACAGCTGCTGGAGGTTTGCACTGGTTAGTGAGGTGCTGGCTAACACGAATGCTTGCAGAAAACCTATACTGTATATTTGACTCTCAAACTATTTGTATCAGCAGAAGGCCAAGTGCCGTCAATATTACGATAAATCGTAGTATAAACATCCTGCTAACATGGAGCTCTGAGTGAGTGAAGGACAAAGAATCCAACATGGCGAAAGAGAGACAACAGTAGCTGCAGACATTCCCTTTGTAAATATTTGCAGCATATGTATGTATGGCTGTAGTAAACCAGATGGGCCAGAAAGTTAAACTTAAGTTAGAAGTAAATCCAATGTAACCACAGTGTATCAAGTGTCCATTTTCTTCCTTATGCTTGAGAACAGGAAGCAGTGCAGGTCTTTTCTATGAAAGAAATGTGGTCATTAGGGTGGATAACTCTTGGAGCAACGTCTGTTTTCTATTTAACTCTACAAAGCAATCCTGCAGTACTTGCCACCTTGTCATCATGGTTGCCTAACATGTATCCCAGTAATTTAAGGACAGAAGAATATAAAGGTACAATGCAACGCAAGTTTCCAGTTGTATTCTTAGTTTGTATGAACATTGCAAGTTCAATGCAATATCCATTGATGTTTGCAACCTTAATCAGATCACCAATGAGACTCGGGAACCTGTCCCATCACACTTGAGCATCCAAAAACACACACCAACATTCCACATTCCTGGTACAATTATAGCTCACAAGCACGAACTATCAGCAAACAGTTCCAGGCAATCTTTTGCCTGGCATTAATACAAAATGCAACTTGAACCAACAGTAGACCAGGTCAAGTGATTCCTCAACAAGTAGCACAATGGAACGGATATGATCTCGGTAGCATAGCATTAATATCATTCCATATTTACATAATAAATATTTACATAATTCAAGTGTATTTAATTTTTTTACCCATGTTTTCTTATAAATGAGTTAAATATTGTTTTTTGCTGCTTGGAAGGAACGCACATCTGCCACACAGGCCCAGTGCAGATAAATGTTGCATGCACCTGTATTAGTGGGAGCTGATGTGGAATTTCTTTTAACCTAAAGTACCACTGGACAATGTCAACCCCTCTGTATGGTGTTCCATATATACATATTGCTCAACCTCAAACTCTGCAGCCTCCTACACTCGTTTACAAATGTATCTAACCTGCATCAGTGTCTCTAAAACTTTTCTTAAACCATAGACTTAGTAATGTGATCAGTAGAACCTAGGACTATTGCTCAGAAGGTCCAGGATTCAAACCGTAACCGCCAATTTGTGTAACGGTACAATAAGATTGCATCAGTTGGATGATGCTCTAGATAACGACGTGCAAAATGCTGTACATGTAATGTGTTTGTGGGTTATGCAGAGAACACAAGGGTAGAATATGTTTTTGATTAGATGGCAGTAGCAATGCCCCTAGTCACAGACTAAAGCCATTAGCTTTTCATTAATAAATTGCATAGGTCAGCCATACATCATACACACACATGATAGCTGGACATCAGAATGTTAGAGAAATCTGTTGTAGCCACCAAAACTTCATTCAAAAATGGCATGTCATAATCCACATGCATGTCTACAAACAAAGTGGATAAAACTCCATTCCATCAAATTGTCGGTTTTAGCAATTTCAAAAAAGCAACGTAACCAACAGCCCTATGTCAAAACTTGTCTCAGGTTCATTTTTTTCTTGCCATTGGCTTTATTTCCTCTGTCTCCATTTTACCATTTTGGCAGGTAAGTTATACATTAATGGGAAATTCCTGGCATGGCAGTTTCCTCTGGTTTCGCTTTCCTGGGTACTGGCAGAGTCAAAATGTAAAAATGCCCCTTTCTACATTTCAGGAAACAACAACCTTTACCAAAGATTAGCTAGAGGAAGAAAAGAGGGAGTCCTGAGTGCATTGTACCCCTTCCTTGTGTTACAGCCATACAAGGGATGCTCATGAGACAGGCATAAGAATTTTACAAGACAGACAGTTAACTTATTGACACAAACAAAAGTACCTAAAGATAAACCCTCCAGACTGGTTGTCTTAGAAAAAAATTATCTTGATATTTTCTAGGATTTTCTCGATAACAGTAATTAGATGATATTTTGGCAGTGCATAGCTTGGGGTTAAAATATTCAAAAATGTTCAACCAATCTCTTTCAGCCGCCTGAACTGACACCATGCAATTCACAATGGAAACAAAAACGTGTTTCTGTGCTGGTCCTTGTTTGTGTTTTTGGGCTGGTTTAAGCCTGTCATGGACAGACAACTCTCAAAGATTCTCATAATTTTCATAGTTCGCAGGATGGTTAGCTCACAGATGTTAAAATAAATTAGTTGTTTGGCTGTATGAGCAACTGACATTTTTGAGATTCAAACTCTTCTAACAACATAGAGCACGAGGATAGTGGTGGTATCTGTACTTTGCAGCGATAAACTATTAAACACTGAAACACATTTAATTGTCAATATTATCGACTATATACATCGCACACATCCTCTCTAGACTTTCCAAAACGTGGGAGCCACAACACATATCTCTCAAAAGATCACATCATAAACTTTCCACAGTTGAATGAAGCAGATAGACACTTGCACCAAAATATAAAAATATAAAATGACCTCATATGCCATTTTAAACCAGCCTACTACAATAAACAAAACACAGTTGCTAATGAAACAGACCTGGCCTTGTGAACTGTATTAGGCCACGGCACTTTTAAACCTCATAGGTACATTATGCATTACTTGTAAAAGAAATAATCATGATAAGCAAACACCCACACAGAATGGATACCAGTGTAGCAACAGAGTTTAGAGGAAAGTAAACATTTTGAAAATCAGAAGTAGAAACATGTACTTTCATAATTAGCAAACTCTGAAAACACTAGAAAATATGTGGCTTATATAATACTCAGTACTCAAAATATAACAACCGGTCAGGAAAAGACAAGTTTTGGAAGAGCCATTTTAAACCTGCCAACAGTTTTTATTTCACAGTGGCCAAAGTTGAGTCTTGTTCATAACAGTTAACCATCCATTTAAACTTGTATCTTGTTCATAACCTGATTGAGCTCTTACACAACAGTAGCATAAGTATCTGAGGTTATAAAAAGCAGTAATCAAACCATTGGCATTTTAGTATCCTCTAGGGTCACACTCAAAATGATTCCACGAAAACAGTACCATACTGATCCTAATTATTTGAATTGATCTAAGAATTTATTGGGTTCTTTTAAAGGATAAAGGTAATTACATGTGCATGTCAGATAGCTGCCGGCAGGACATTAATTAGTCCTATGATAATCTCTTGTGAAACAGGTGCTACACTAATTACTGGAGTCACGCAGCATATTTATGATAGCAGTACAACACACCTAACTGACAATTAGTCAAGCAAATTGTTAAATTATTAATCAGAAATCATTCAATTACTTTAGACAAGATAATAGTTCAATTAAACACAACCATCCAAGGCACAAACAAAAATCCCTAAAGCTAGACACTATACTATTAGAAGGTGCAACACAAAATATAATGAACAAATGGACAAAGACTATTGACTCTATGCCTTCTAAAAAGGCCTTATACATAAATCTAGATCATTAAAACAAAAAGACTAGTGTCTGCATTGTCAAAAGATTAAAAAACGAGGCACCAGAAAGACTCAAACAGTTATTTTAAAACTCTGTTTTGGTTATCTTCTCTGTGAAGAAGACAACCAAAATGAAACTGCAAATGACTTGATGGTGAAAAGAAGAAAGTCTTAAATGTAAAAATGTAATGGCTTAAAGTTCCAAATCAGTGAGAGATTCACTGTTAATGTGTCAGGTGTTAATCTCAAATTTAATTCCATTACAACTTTATTGTGCGAAATTCATATACACACACAAGTTCAGCACAAGTTCATAACCTTTCTGACCTAAATTCCCAAAACCATAGTTCATATAACACATTTTTGGATTATCTGGGTGTCCCCAGATCATTGGCTATATAGTGTATGCTTTTTGTTCTTAGAAGATGCCACTAAAGCCTTTTAATGCTGCCTTGTAAAAAGTCATGAATCATTCCAAACTTGTTGTCCACTCTTTACAAAAGGCAACTAACTTGTATCCAAAACGATGGATAAAGGAGTGTTCAGACATTTCCAGATCACAAACATTCACACCAATGTTTTTCTGTACAGTATTACTCATCTGCGTGCACTAGTCCATAAGCCAAAGTGGAAAGCAATATATCCATAAGACATGTGCTAAAGAAACTGCCCAGGGATGCTGGAAATGTGGGGGAACCTCAGCACATATAAAGCCTGCTATTAGTTAGATAGGACAGTATTGGCAAGTAGACAGCATTTAGTAGGAACTTATAGTTTGCTTTGACTTGTCATTACTCATGTCAGTAATGACAGTTTTCAGGAATAGTTTGGACAGTAACTTCACACAAGACTATACAGTATGCTTCATGTAAGCTATCATTATACACATACAAATGGCACTCTTGCTTGCTTTGAAATTTTATCTACTGTGATATATGGGTTCATTTTTTTTACAAAATGCTGCTGCACCATTATTCAGTTCCAGGAGAGAAAACTGCCAAATCTGATTTGGTTAAATATTACAGCTGTGTGTAAAAAAAATAAAATAATTTTAATCGTTATGGCCAGTTGAAACAACTTAACATAGAAGATGTGGCAAATAGACTCACTGAGGTAATAAGAACACCTTATATAAACAGTTGTGTGGTAGTAGTGCAGTTGCACAATAAAGAAAAAAACTTCCAGGGTGTCCACACTGATGCACATATCCAATCACAAATCATAAACAAACGAAAGTGCAGTGTCTTACATTGCAAACAGTATTAACCCATGATATTTCATGTTTTGTGAGATCAACTTAATTTCATTTGTTAATGTACATCCAAGTCAAAAGTTTATTATAATTTGCACAGTAATGAAACGGGTTTCAGTGTACCATGAAATTCTTTCTCACCAAGCATGTCAATTAAAAAAGAAGAAAAAGAAAATTACAGTGTAATAATAATAAACTAAATAATATAAAAATATTTATAATTTTTTTAATACCCCCATATATAATATAGCCATTACTGTTACAACCCCCGTATCTTAACCGACAATGCAGAGTTATACTACACCACACCACATAAAACAATACAGAATACTCCATATCCAATTCACACAGTCTCTTCTCAGTGGAGAAAAGTATTCAGGCAAGTCAGACACACTTAAAAGCCTCTCTCATTTAAAAATCCAAACAAAAAGCATCTTTATTACCCAAAACAAGGTCTCTATTTTGTATTATACAGTGTAAATGTTGCTGAATCCACTGGACATTATAGAACAGAGTGCTCTTTTGTTTTTTATTCTACTGTATTCTCTGCAGCATGTATCCACTCTTTCATTGGACTCTCAATACAGAAGCTGACTCATTGCAAAGATTCTCAGATTTTTTCCCCTCTCTTCTGAGAAAAGAAAATCAACCCATAATAAATTTTCCTTGGCGAACATTTGCTTCTGCAGTATTAAATAATGGAGGACTGTACAGACTCTGCTAATTACAGAGAATATTGCTGTTGAAATGCTGTCAGCAGTAATCTTCAACAGACTTTACAAGCTAAACATAAGTGATTCATTATAAAGCAGTTTAAATTTAAATTCAAGTATTTTCACAAGACAAAGATTTGAATTTTGAAAAACAATTAAAATGCTGATGCTGCAAACTGATAAAATTCAGGAGGAATCATAAGAATAAACATAAAAAACAAGGAGGGTAGAGCACCATGGCAACCCAAGGTAAAGGAAACGCGCAAACACAAGTAAGAAACCACACACACAAAGTGACTCAGTTGTTCTGCTGGGTGTTGTAGACAAGACAAAGCAGCAAATGTGGTCACTGTCATAGTTCAAAATTAATACTCAATATTACTGATCATCAACTGATAGTCATTATTGATAATATAATCAACATTATTGACGCATGGCTCAGGTTGGCTCTTGCCTCTTGTCTGTGTTAACTTCTGGTTCTCTCCCTTTGCTGCTATAGTTAGTGCTGCCGGAGTTTTCATGCTGCAGATGACATCAGTAATGGATAACAGACTCTGCGCTCCTACCCCATCAATAACTACATTTTCTCTTTTCTCTCAGAGCTGAGGTTCCGTTACCAGTTACAGCACCACACACTTAGATGTTCTTCCAGCTCATCATCACTCTACTGGTCTTCGTCAACAGAAACCAGTTCCACCAGAGTGCAGTAACTCCCTCCATCGTTTGGACATTAGGAGACGGTGTGCTTCCAAGGATTTCCCACTAAAGACTAATTTTAGAATCAATGTTGTTTCATAATTTAGTTTATTTATTTTATTACTAATTAAACTTTTATTATTGATTTTTTTATTGATTTAAATTATTATTTACCTAATTTTGCTATAATGTAATATACTTTTAAGTATTTATTTAATTAACATCTAGGCCACCCATGGAGAATGGGTCCCCTGTTGGTCCTCCCAAGGTTTCTTCCTACTACTTTCAGGGAGTTTTTCTTTCCACTGTCGCCCTAGGCTTGCTCAATTTGGGATTGACCTTTTAAGATAGTATAATATTGTAAAAAGTGCTATATAAATAAATTTGAATTTAATTGAATTATTGATATTAATAACATTACTGACTAATAACATTCGATTTGCACACAATGGGGGACAAAAGTCTGGTCTTGTTTGGATCTTTGCAATACTGAATAATCAGATTACCTATACATAATTTAGAATGATATACTGCTCACCAAAATTAGGGCATATTTCAAAATGAAAGATCCTCTAATGAAATATTCTTTAATTGTTTGTGACCAGTGTAATAAAAAACACACCACAAAGCTTTAGATGTTAAACAAACTGCAGGGAGTCCAGTGAGGTGGAGATGCTGGCATTCATACGTCTCGGGACTGTTTTTTTCCTAAACGTTTCATGATGATTTGGTTCAGAGCTATGGTTGACTTTTTTTTGCAACCGCTGTGATCTTAAAGCATGTGCGGATGGCAGACTGACTCAGGCAGATGTTTAATATGTCTGAGCACTTCATCAAGTAAGTTCCCATGTCCAAAAGCTTTATGTACTTAAACTTATACACAAAAATTTGAGAATATTTCAAAATAAATTTAAAAAGCATCTCAACAAGAACTGCTGGACAATCTTATTCTGTCCATGTTCCATCATTGTCAGAGTGTT
>JAUZSU010165351.1:0-13536 GCA_034780255.1 Parotocinclus maculicauda | reverse complement strand
ATTTTTCCCTTAAAATGATACATTCTCTCAGTTTAAACTTTTGATCTGTGATTTGTGTTCTATTCTGAATAAAATATGAGATTGGCACCTCCACATCATTGCATTCAGTTTTTATTCACAATTTGTTGTGTCCCAATTTTTTTGGAATCCGGTTTGTACAATAAACCTACAACCTATTGCATAATATATACTGGTACACAGTTAGGTGATATAATGGCAGCACGATCTACTAACTAATTAGCTTACTAATAATGAGATACAGTCACAGTTGGTCTAAGCGATAGGATTATCACCCTGAATAAATGTGATCACTGAATGAAATGAAAGAAGCTGCACTTACACAATACTCTTTCCATGTTTTATACACAGATGTATCCCAGGTCAGGACAGAATCACACCATAGACAAGGTGCCAGTAGTCACTGTTGCACTGCCAGAGGATAACATCTCTGGCAATCAATAATAATCAGCCATATTATTAGAGTTACTTTGTTGAGATTTCTTTAGATGTGCCCTAAATTATCCTACAGTTCTGACTTTTACTTAATACAATATCAATAGTCAAAACATTTACATTTACGGCATTTAGCAGATGCCCTTATCCAGGGCGACTTACAATTAATACAGTTTTACAATCCAAGCAGTTGTAGGTTAAGGGCCTTGCTCAGGGGCCACACTGTGGTAGCTTGGCAGAGGTGGTATTTGAACCCTGTACCTTCTGTTCCATAGTCCAGTACCTTAACCACTAGGCTACCACAGTCCCAACATTATTAAAATTATTAATACAACATTATTAAATATTAAAACATATTGTGAATAAATAAATGAATAATCATTACGGTGAATTAGAACCCTGCCAGTACTTCCCATGCACCCATCATGGCATCTCTTAATGTAGCTACAGAGTGGTTGTTTGGGACTTCCAGGACAAGTCTGTAAACACCTGAATTTCTCTAGGTCCCTCAGTGCATCATTATGAGCATGAACGTAACATCCACATGAACCTACCTTCCATTTTGTCATATTCATTACAAGCACTGGAAAAAAAGAATGTGCTGCCATTACATCTGTTCTCATCCTGGCTGGATTATGTGTGAAATGCTTGTCTTATTTATTTGTAATTCCATTCCATTATGCAAATGATTTTGAAAGTTTAAACTTCATCTTCTCACAACATTAACCTATTTCCACTTACACATTGGGACTTCTGATGTGTTTCATGCCACATACGCTTAGAACAAAAAGGTGAAAATTGCACCTTGGGGAAAACAGCTTTGATTAAAAGGTGTGGATGCACCCCCTTTTGATGCATTTTGTTCTTGGAGATCAGTGATAGGCTGATGATTCCTTTATTTCAGTAGCATGGCTTTTCTTTAATATCTGCACCATGTTTAACCAAGAAAACAGGTACTCAGATGGGCTTCACAGACGTAGCAAAATAACTAATGAAGTGTATAAGTATCATTTCTTTTTACTTTGAAACTTTTGCTTTAATATATCCATGTTTAGTAGATACAAGGTAAGTTTTCCCAATATGAGAGCTAGCAATTTGAATGTTTATCATTAGCTGGTTAGCTCGTCTAATCTATGTTGCTGTTGTATTAAGACATATGCCTATAGGAAAATTAAAGACATACAGTCCTCTTCACAATTGGAACCCCTGGTAAAGATGAGTAAAAAGGGTTATAAGAAATTTAAGCTGAAACAGATCCAACAATTTGTTGCAAACATGCAACCTCAGTCTGGGCAGGTTGAAAAACATAATCCCTATCAATTTAATTAAATACACTAGTCTACGGCCAAGTTGGTTCAGACATGGAAGTTCAACTTAGCTAATTTTGATGTGATGAAAACAATGTTTATGATGTCTATATTTTGAAATTGGTTTTAAGTTTCATGATACAGGGGAACATAGATATTTTTCACAGCCTCTTACAACTCTAGGTAAAGATTACATCTCTGAATGACTAATGAAAGCTAGATGATGCAATCCTAATTAAACTTGCACCACACGACTTGATATGTCTTACATTCCCCAACTATCAGGCACCCAGCCAGGATTTTTACCCTTCTACTTATATCGTCGTTCAGCTATTCAGCATTCAGGATTTACATTAATAAATCAGATCATTTTTGTTATATCTGGGGTGAAAAGACTTGAGTCACAAAAGCGACGTGCATAAACTTTGTCCAACTTCAATGGAGCCACTATGGCGACTTTAAGGTGGCCACTCAGGCATTCACTGCAGCTGGGGACAAAATGGTCTTCATCCAGCGCTTGTTGAACCAAATAAGATTCTGCTACCACCATTGCATATCATGTTGGGTCTTATTAAGAACTTTTTGAAGGTAAATTTTTAAATTTTTGTAAATTTCAAAGCAAAGAAAAAGCAAGGCCTCAGAGCAGTGGTCCTCATTCATGTGATTCTGCAAGATGAGGAGTTTCATGCTGCATGACAGGGAAAGGCTGGATGGGCAACATTTCAGTTAGTGGAACAAATTTCCCTGGAGACACATCAGTAGGCAACTACGAAGGAGGTGGTGGAAAATCACAAAAACTGGGTTGTAACAGGTTCTTAAAGATTCATTTCTTGCACTCTTATCTAGACTATTTGAAAGCAGATAACATCACATAAACACATGGAAAGTTCATTAACAGTGCAATTTGAAGACATAACTGGCATGAGACAGCAGCAAGCACATTTCTAATAAGAGTACCTAATAAAAAGAATTCATCACAAAAAAATTGTAGAATTCTGTAATTTTGTGACAGATACAACCAATTACAATTACTACTATAATAATGTGTGATTAACACGATTAAATATTTAATCATTTGACAGCACTAATTTTCACTACTCTGGATTACCAAGCCTGTAAATGTCTAATCAATATTAATTAAGATAGACAGCAAACCAGTGCAAAGCTTGCAAAAAGTGTTCACATAAGCATCACTTATTATAGATTACAGATGGCCTGCCTCTCACATTCACCGACTCCAGTCCTTATGAAAGCCAGCTGGATGCTCCTTCTTTGTTATATTTTAAATAGAGTGGCCTGCTTATCAGGATATATGCTTATCTCAACCTAGAGTCCAGAGCCAATCCTGGTACTCCTAGGACCCGGTGCTTGTCTATTGCTGAACACAACATTGTTTGCTGTTGCAGCAGCCAGGGATGATCTCCCATCTGGCCTCACCTCCCTCAGACACTCCTCATCATGTGTCTGGGTGACATGGCTGGATAGTACCGCTGGGACATGAAGCAAGGAAAAGCAAAAATAACTATTTTTGTGACAATGTTCTTTTGTAAAAGGTACAGTGATATATGTTTTGTTTTTTTTGTTTTTTTACAGCAGTGGTGCAGGTAGTCTTGATGCTGCACAGTTACAGGCATCTAAATTAATCCTTATATCTGGAGGCTGCCTGTGTGGACCTTGGCATGTTCTGCTTGGATCCGTGTGGGGTTTTTTTTCATACTGTACTTTGCAAAACCATGCCAGTAAGTGTATTTACTGCTCTAGTTTGTTACATGCAAGTATGAATGAGTGAATGTGTGATACCCCAAGTTGCCAGGATACCAAAGACCTGCTGTGACCCTGATCATGATAAAACAGTTGAAGATGGAAGAGTGAATGATCTGGCTGATTCATGAACTGCCATCAGAAACCACAAGAGGCCTCTGTGTTATAGTTGAACATATGCTACCAGTTGGACCGGTTCCTGGGCTTGTTTTCAAACAGCTAACACTCTAAACTTCTGTGTTAGTGCCATGCTGGCAAATTTGTCAGAAATAATATTATTGCACAAGTCCTATATTAATAAATCAATAATTTCTTAATAATCTTGTAATGTTAAATAAAACCTGCTGCAAACCATTAGCATGTTATGGAGGATATGGCACCTGGGGAATTTTTGCTTGTCAGTCTGTTAAAATGTCTGCAGTTTATTTATCAGCATTGAAATGTCAGTTGCTGACAGATATATCACTATGATTGATTGGTATTATACATATGGTACTGAATGAATCATTTACCTCTAGTTGATATATGTGCTCTGCTAACACTTCACGTGTTTGATTTTTGGTTGCCTAGGGGTGATGGTAAGCGTTGACATTTTTTGCATTGTTGCAGTACAGGTAAAAACATGTAAAAGGTGGATATTAATTAATGGTACAGTCCCTGGAGGGTTTTTGCCAGACAGTCACATACATAAATAGATATATACATACATAGATATATACATAAATATCCAAACCAAATACAGCAGCTATACTGTGTTTGATCCACTCACACCAGCACAACACACAAATACATCATCACCCACACAGTATCACTGCAGTCCTGAGAATGATCCACCACCCAAACTATTGAACCATTAGAGAACAAAGTAAAGAGGTTTGTAGAGAAACAGATACACTACAGTCTGTAATTGTAGTAAAAAAACTGGGCAATGAGTGTAAAGTGATCTGGGAGTGCATATAACTTATATAGTCCCTTTCACATTATTGGCACCTCTGGTAAGGATGAGTAAAATGTTTCTACCCAGTAAATAATAATGGGCCAGTTTCAGCAAGACAATGATCCAAACCATATGTACAGATTAACACAAAAATGAACACAAAATCATGCTTCTGCCATGGCCATCCTAATCCTCTGATCTCTACCCCATAGAAGATAAGATAAGATAAGATAGCCTTTTTATTATCCCACAGGGGGGAAATTGTGGTGTTGCAGCAGCCTACAAAAAGACATAGAAATATACATAAAATAATATAGAAAGAAACAAAGCCAATGGGATAAGCTACAGAGTACACAAAGAAGGACTCTGGCAATATGGAGGAATGGTCAATTCATGTTAAGTCATATTTATTTATATAACACTTTTTACAACATTTCTCTCAAAAAAGCTTTACAACTGCCTAGGTCTATAGCTCTAAGTGAGCAAGCCTAGGGCTACAGTGGCAAGGAACAACTCCCTTATGTTATTAAAAAATAAAGGCGAAACCTTGGGAGGACCTAGACATAAGTAAGGATTTAACATCCTTGGGCAGCCTAGATGGAATAAATAAGAATTAAATTAGGTTACCTGATTAATACATTAATTGTAGTTATTTAAATGCACAGATGGTAAATATAAAAAAATTAAAAGAGAGAACATATTTAAAGAAAATACAACTAACATAAAATATAATAAATAGACTATAATAAATATAATGAACAATAACAATTCTAAATAATTCAATATTAAAAAGAGTTCAATTAAAAAAGAATATAAAACTATAAAATATAAGACAAAAGTAAAGTATATAGTAAATAAAATAACTGTTCAGTAAAATATTATGGTCTGTAGTGTCAAGTGCTACACTTAAACCTAAGAACGAGAAAAGAAATGCATCCATTGTCAAAAGACATCATTGTTAATCAATGTAATAAGTATTCTTATTAATTATTATTTAGTATCATGGGTCTTAATCCTGTTTGGAGGCCATGAAACTGCTGCCATTTTCAGCTTTTTCTGCTTGGAGAGGAAAGGTAGATTTAAAATTGGGCTATAATTAGACAGCATGCAAGGGAACAGGTTTGGTTTAATAACTGTGCACATTAAGTTAAGCAGTGGTTCTATAGTATTAGGTATCAATTATTTAATGCTTATTTTTCTCTATTAGTGAGGAAAAATATGCAGCTTAAGCTTTGTTAAGTCCTCCAGTGCTCCAGTCAATCGGAAATATTTCTAATTTACTATGTCGTCATTTCCATTCTAAAATCCGAGCTGTCTGTATTAAGGCGCAGGTGTGGTCATTATACCATGATACAAACCTTTTTTATCCTAAAGTGTTTCATGATATTCGGAGCAACTTTGTCTAAAGTTGGGTGAAATAAACATTCAAATTGGTGGGCTGGATTCTCAAGCTGGTTGGGCTCAATAATCACAACTGAAGTAGCAGATGTTATAGTGCACTTAGTGTGATAATTGGGCAGTAGGCAGACATTACTAGTTACAGGTAGGCTATGTATTAAGACATTATTAAGGCACTGTAAAGAGATAATAACAGCTACTAACAAACACACCATAGCACTGAAACAGGCTGCCATCATCAGGACTGCAGGGGTAGGCTAGTCTCATGTTCCCTGCTATATTTTGTCCTACCGCATAAGGTGTTATAGAAGAAGACCAAGTGCTGTTTTATTGGCAAAGGAAGGATGTACAAAAATTGAATGCCTGAGTGCCAGTAATTTTGCCATGTGGTTTTGGTGAACAGAATTGTTTTTGGATGAGGGATGTTTTTTTCAGAGGGACATTCATTCACCAAAAGGTCAATTTCATATAACCCACCAATATACAAAATATTAGGCTTACTGAATTTGACTGAATTTAGGCTGTGATTTTGTACTTCATTTATCCAGTTTTAAAAGCTTTATACTGCTGTGACTCATTGAGTACTGATGTGCCTTCAAATTCCCCAGTGAATGTGATTCTATGCACACTGCTCAGATTCTCCACAGGCAAGGTAATTACTTGATTCAGGAGCTGAGTGACTTATAACACTACCACCAGGGAACTTCATCCTAAGCTTTAATTGGAATCATTCCTAAACACAATGGGTCACCGTGCTTAAAATGACCAGGCATAATAGCTATAATCAAGCCTACAGTAAGCCTCCCATTTAATCATTAGGAGTGAAAAATTCAGAAGAATTCCAAAGATCATCTATACAATCCAACTGGAGAATCTGTACTACATGTTCTACAATGTTGCTGACCAGTAAAATGCTTTAATATCATCATTCACTGTGACTGTGATGGGAAATTACATTCAATGGTAGTTTAATTTTTATACAGACTGAAAGAGGGGGTGAGAGTTTTATTTGTCCCTGCAGTGAAATTTTGTCACAGCACATAAAATTACAAAATGTTGAAAGACAAAGTATTAGTACAGAACCGCTAATTGATACAGGAGCATAAAGTGACGTACTTATATGCTGAATTTTAAAAGTAGTGCTAGAAATGTGATGATATGCATTTAATTTAAGGGCGAAACATTGCTGCATTATCATCTCACAGCTCCAGAGACCTACATTTGAGTTTCCTCTCACATTCCAAAGATGTGTTAGGTCAGTTGATATCTCTAAAATGTCCCAGTGTGAGTTCGTGTATGCAAATGGTTGCCCATGTTGGCACTGTGTTGCCAGGGGGCACATTGCTATATTTACAGAACAGGGGTCTATCAAAGTGATCTTCACAACACGTTTTGGACATGTGTCTTATGGCACTAAAATAAGTTTTCTGAGAAGTGTTAATGCTCATCAAGCTGAAGAAGTCTTCAAGTTTGGACTATACCAGTTGACTGTCAGAAAGATTGTGCACACATAGAAGAAATTCCATGCCATAGTTATTCTCCCCAGGAGTGGTTAATATAAAGGAACCCAAGGCAACTTTTAAACAACTAAAGACCTGTCTTACATTGGATAATGCTAATGAGTCCACAATCAGGAGAACAGTTTGGGTCTGTTTTGCTGCATCTGGGCCAAGATAGTTTGGTACCAGTGATGGATAAACGAATTCTGAAAGATACCTGCAAAGTGGGAAGGAAAGTGTCATGTCCATGTAAGAAATTTCAAAAGAATGTAAGTCATGTAGCAACACAATGACTTGACACAACAGTATTTTGCTCACAAGTTGTTCTACCAAATAATGGTCAAAGAAGACTAAAGTTAATGTAACAAAGTCATTACCTTAATCCAATACAAATGTTATGGATGCAGTTCATGTGAGGAAGCCCACCAACCAAAGAAGAATTTGTGATGTATGAAGGAATGGGCTGAATACCTCTAGTCTGCATTAAACATTCAAGACTCTTGACAGACTGGACACAGACTACTGCAACCTTGCAGCGTGAGCACAGTGCCAAACATGAGCCCCCCCACCCCTTTATATATTTTGCCAAACCTGCTCTTGGCTAGTGTCACCTGTCTCAAACATTGATAAGGATCGTTGTTCACATTTTCCTCTCCAAAGAAACCTAAAGCAAAAGCTTCTTCAGTCAAACTGTAAACATCTTTCAGCACAGCTCAGGGATTTATTTCACCAAATTAGAAATATGTATGGGCAGATGTGTAAATTATATTATTATTCAACTACAGTTGAGATAAGATTTTTATTTTGAAAAATGTCCAGTTTTTCAATGCAAACAAGTATATCACAAGAGAACAGGGAACAGTCAAAGCGTGTGAAAGGCTGGGAGAAGCAAGAACATTTAACTCAATTTGGGTGGTGTGTTGTGTTGCCATGACACAATTCTTTATTTCCTACTTGTTCCATTGCCTCCTATGTTGTGCATCGCCTTTCTTCCATAAATACTAAGTCTTTGGCAAACAATGGGCTGTACATATAGGGTACAGCTGTCAGATCATCCCATCCTAAGCCAGCTAAAGGTTGCCAAGCAATCAGTCTGCCCACGCTGATGCTGCAAGTGTTTAATAAAACTTTCTGCTTAATAATTATTTTTGCATAAAAATAAGGATTGTAATCTAATTGGACCACAGCCATATATGGGAACAGGCAAATGACTGTAATTAAGTATCTGATACAAATATAAATGACAAAAACTATTCCTACAACTACTTCCTGTAAAACCTACACAATGCCCTTGTTAACCACACTATTGACTTCCTGACAACCAAATACAACTCAAACAAATAGATAAAGTAATCTCAAATATTGCAGTTTTTTGCTGCGCAAAATTTCAGAACATTACACGTGTGAACTAATTACTGACTACATGTGTATTTTTAATAAAGCTAAATGTGTAGAGGTGTCTTTAGTCTATCTTATTTTTTTCTAAAAACTCTTACTAAACTATGCAGTTTTATTGCAGTTATTATTGCCCAGGCCTTGAGAAAATCTTATTTCTTAAAATAAAAGTTTAAAAAAAATCTGTTAAGGGCTGAAATGGCAATGCATTTCTTAACGTTTTGCTAAAATAGTTGACACAACACCAGATAGGATGTATTACCTAAAACAAACAACGCGACAATATCAGAAGAGGAAAACAAACACAGAGGTGCACAAAGGCATTTAAGCTGCTTAATTGTGCACACCAGGGAGCCGTTTGGGCTAGTTAAAGCAACTATTTAAGAGCCCCTCACCTTGAGGGACATCACTGGAAACATACGCCACCACAGGAAAACCCTAGGGGCTGGGTAACCTCCCTCCTTCCTCCAGCTCTTCGGCTTTAAACAAAGGTAGAGGCACCCTGCCTTGACACCTGTCAACACATTAGGTGTCAAATTAGCTAGCTTTCAACCACCACCAGCAGGTAAGCAACTGAAAATCTGCACTCGACAACAATATTTTTTGTTCCTACCTCACAACTGCAACCTGCAATTTTGTGCCATCAATTCCCTCCAATCTCTGAGTGAGTAGAGCTACCACGCTTATCAGGGGACAAGCCAAGTCCAGAGAGTGTTTCTTCTCATTTGCAGTGTGCCATGTGTTTCTGGCCTGCAGGGTTTTGCTGTTAGGGAGTGACCCTTCTTAGCTCTTACTCATATTTTATTAGACCCAGCGGTGATGCTTCCAGCTGTCAAGGATTGTCGCATTATGACACTAAATCTGCTTTTATGGCTACTTAGGTGGTGGTTTATCATTCCTTGTTCCACAGGTGTCTGTCTTAACTAGTCTGGATCAGATAAGGAAGAGAATGTAAAAAAAAAGTACACCCTATAGTGTGTTTAACACACACCAAACCTGTCAGCAATCAGCAGGTACAGTTTCTGCTTGGTATGTGAAACACGTTAAAATCTGTCCTCATTTCCTCTCCGGGTGATGACAGGGCTCTTGAAGTCAGAAGACTAGTATATGAATGAGGTGTTTCATCCGGAACTGACACAGACCAGTTTAAACAAGGTTTAAATTGTCTATTAGTCACACATTTGAGATTGTTTAGTCATATTACTAAGGTGCGGGTTCAAATCATCTCATTAAGGTCTGGACATTTAGACTAAACAATAACTTCAGAAACTGCGATTGAGCAAGCACTCAGTGAGGTTTTTGAAACAGGTGTTAGTGCTACTGATGTTGCAACATTTCATGTAGTGTGAATCACGTGTGCCTTTACTGATGTCTAGAGTGACAGGTTGTTCCACACCAAAGCAAGTTTATTTGTCTGTCATTAACTTGTCTGTTGTGCTATGAAAACTAAGCAGTGTTGATGGTCATAGGCTATTTGACAGTGAATTGACAATTTTATAATTTGTTGATTCAGGCGTTTTTGATGTTGGTTTGGTACCAAGTTCCACGTTTGACATGGATATATGATGCCTTCAAGTGATCCTCTATATGTCCTATTTTCAGGTCAGAACACTGTCTCTAATAACGCCATAACAAATTAAACCAAAAGATCAGTGAAGAAAGCACATATAGCAGAAACTTTTTTTTTTAATGCAGCCATCATTAATAGCCAAACTCAGAGACACAATTACCAGACCTGAAAAAAGCTTAATATCAATCTGTGTAACAGAAAATCTAATGAGAAGCAGCTCAGCTCACTCAGATCACTCTCAAATACTACATGCCAGCTCATAGTAAGTCAAAGCCTTATTCACAATTACACAAAGCACACAACAGTGTGCACTAGGAGCTTTTTTTAGTTAACAAGAACTTACAAACATGAATCCAAAATGAACCACTATATATGCCTGACTATACCAGGGACACGTCCACCCTTGGGGCCAGAAACAGCATACGTAGGCTATGTTTGAACTTCTGCTAAACAAAATCTTTTTTGTCTCCAAATGATTAGAATAAACTGGACAGTTCAGTGTGGAAGTAGTTAGTACCATTATCTCATGGCTCCACAAATCAGGGTTTCTTGGCACAACCACTGGAATGGAGTTCTCTGGGTACTCTGGCTTTCTCCCATATTCCAAAGATGTGTTAGGTCAGTTGGCATCATAATAGTGTCCTGGTGTGACTGAGTGTGTGCGTGTACCCTGTGATGGACTGGTGCCCTGTCTATGATTGGGTAGGCCCTTTGAATATAAAAAAAAAATTGGTTTGTGTGTTTAGTTTATTAAATGTTGCTTTCGGCATCAGCATCAGCTTTCAGTATCTAAATTTCAATATAGCTTTGTGTGTCAATGTAACCTTTTGTCTGCCGTTAAACAGCCACATTTTAGTATAATTAATCAACCTAATGATGTGTTTTGACTGTGGAAGGAAACCTAAGCACCCAGAGTAAACTCACACAGATACTGGGAGAACATGCAAACTCAACACAGAGGGGGCCAGAGGTCAGAATCGAACCAAGGTTATGTGCAAATATTTGTGCAGAACTTTACACCTCAAGGAGGTGTAGAAAAAGGAAGGTTTTAGAGGAAAAGGGGAATCACCTGACTGTGGAAGGATCAGAATGGAGTCATATAGGATGATAGAGCTATCAAGCTGCTCCTAGCGCATATCGTCCTGACAACTACAGAATATTTCTCATAATAGTATGAAATACTTTATATTGTAGTGTGCAATATACAATTTTTTTAATTGGCTAGGCTAAAGATGTTTTAAAATACCAGACAGTGAAACACATTTGTGAATCTTGTAGTAGTTTTTTTTAGAATGGCTTTAGACAAATTCATTTTCAGCGTTATAGAATGTGGTGAAACCTAAATAAATTAAAGAGGAAGTCCTTAGAAGGGCTTCACAGTCTTCTAGAAATGTACAGTAGTTGCATCACCACATTCAGACAATTTATATAATATTTTAAGCTGTCTGACACAAAAAGTAAGGTGGTTTTTATAAGGCAACTAAGAAAAGTAGGAATATTAAATAAGGCCCTTTGTAATTTCTAGAAACAATAAAATGTTTCAAATGTATTTATGCATAAATCACACAGCATTAACTTAAAATGTATTGAACTGAAACAGGCCATTTTTTAAATCATTTTTCAGATGAGAGTAGAGTTGAATGATATTAGCGATTAATCATTCATCTTTAATTATTGTTATTTTTACTGTGGAAAATTCAGCTTCAGTGTTACGTAAACCAGAGTATCTTCGGAATCTTGGAAGCAGCGTGCAACATAATTATTTTGGGTGAGGTTTAGCATGAAAAATATGCAAACACTTAAATACTGCATACTACACATTTCCAAAATGTAAACTGCAGAATACTGTTGAAGTATTTACTAAAGTATGAAGCAACAATTCTGATTTGGCAAAGTGCCCGATATGTTTCAAATGTATCTAATGTATGTGTGAACTGAATTATGGGATCGGTAGTTCTTCATGAGTATGCAGTGTAGAGTTAGAATGGTCTATATAGTGTAGAGTGTGTGGTGTACTGTACACATAAGAAAAAGATTAAAACTACAATAAATGAGGCAACAGGCAATATGAAACGAATCAAATCAATACACTACGTATACTGTAGTAGTGCTGAAATAAATAAAAAACAGTTGGAGGGTGTTTCCAGAATCTTGTCGATCTTGACAAAGTTCTTCTATTTAGCCAGTTAATTGTCATTGTGTAGCCTTGCAGTGTAAGTGTTATGTCGTGCACTGTTACAATTAATTGTTTATGTTCATTTGTTATGTTTGTATAATATGTTCACATTTCACAATTAGTGAGCATGTGAGCATACACATTTGAAAAAAGTTTTCTGCTGTCCTAATTATTTTTGCTGATTTCACCCAAATGAATGGTGCTGATTCCAAATGTGAATTTAGAAAATATGCAATTTATTTAACAAATAACAATTATTTGATTAAAGACTATAAAGGCGAATAATCAAGGGTAATAAGAAGTTTTGAAATAGTGATAGTACGTAATATTTGTTTCATGCAAAAAATGTGTAACCAAGAGAGCAATATGTGTAAATTGTAATTATTAGAGAGACATTTTCTCTTTTTGGAAACCCTGGAATAGTTATGATCAATGCTGTCATGCTGTAAACACCAGTGGTAGTCTGCCATCTGACTTATATATGCAGCATATCTATGTTACATGGTCTTGATTTGTTGGTGAAAGCTTTCTTCTTGTTCTTCACTCATAGCTCGGAGGGGAAGTATTTCAGGTGGCTATCAAATAAATGTAATTTGACACGTATGCCCCTAGTCTTTGAAAAGCAATCAACAAAAGTATTATAATTTTCAAACCTGAATTTGCCAAGACAGTCTGTAATGACTGCAAACAAAGCATGCTTTTCTGTGGTTTTCATGGTATTGAGTAATTCTCTATTTTTGATTAGAAGCTTGCAAGCCATAAAATATACCAGCTTTCAACCTCTCATGTGAAAGAGCAGGCAGTTTGGTACACAAGTACTTGAAGCAGTCACCATCTTGATCCAAAGCCATAACAATTTGTTTCATTAGTCACAATTTTATATGCAATGGGGGGAGCAACACTTTCTAAGGATTAACAAGTGGTTCATTCTATATATATATTATATTATATTATATATTATATTATATATATATATATTTATTTATATTTATATTATTCCCATACCGTTACATTTGCACACAATACAGCACAAATGCCAC
>JAUZSU010165341.1:0-13537 GCA_034780255.1 Parotocinclus maculicauda | reverse complement strand
CCCTTAGTGTCTAGGGTTGGGCCTGCTCTTGCGTCCAGAGTTGCCGGGTGGGCACTGTCTAACCCCCGACCCTGTGTAGTGTTAAGTTGAAGATAATGGATGGATGGATGGAAACAAGTTTTATGTCAATTTCCCTTTGTAAACTTATTGTACAGCAGGGGGTTTTTGAGACTAATAGTCATACTTGGGCACATACAGAATTCAGAGGGGCACAGCTGTACCTTTCTGCTTGTCAATCAGTCATACAGTCATAACTTAGCATTAAAAACGAGTCTGTTAAAGACTAAATGGATTAAGTAATTTTAAGAAATTAAAGTGGGCATTACTCAGCCATGAATGTGAAATGTAGAATAAAATGTCTTTTAAATATTTGCAGATGTACCTTACCATGCAAAAAAGACCCAAAAGAAACTAACGCCACTCAAGCCTTGAAAGAGATGTTAGGGCATAATGGGAAATGTAGTGCTTGTTGTGGAGTTAAGCTATTTGTCATTTAGTTCTGCTCAACAACCCAGGATCAAATGTACTTTTACTGGGGCACAGTAACACCTTACTGGGCACGTGCCCAAGTAAGTTGGGTCTTGTGACATACAATGTCCTTTGTTGACTAGAAAGGCGCTTAATTAGTACATTACATTAAATTTCTTATCGTTAGTATTGTATTGGGTTTGTATTGTAAAGTAAAGCCTGATTTTAGTCTGTAGTAACAACGTCTATAATTGTTTATAATGATGTCATGCTTGGAGACTGTAAGCCGGTCATGACGCCCACTGGTCGTGACGTCACCCACAGGGAGCGGACCAGATGATCCAGTGGATTCGGAGCTCGTTGTCCGAGTCACAGGAAAATGGCGACCGCTGGTCCAGGCGACCCGGGCTCAACGGTCCCTCCAGGTAACCTCATTTCCTTTTGAAGCGTTCGTATAAATAACTCTAGGCTCTGGATATATCACTGCTTAATCTCCTTACGTCTAGCGAGTGTTTGGAAGTGCAGAATAAAAGCACAACAGCAAGCTATTTGAGCTTAGCTACGATAGCCTACTAACAACAACTACGAGATATGTACTAATTCAGTTCCCTTATGTAAAGTCTATAGTTAATTGTATTTTTTTTTTTTTAGTATTATCGGAAAGTCAGTAGTGCATGTTTTTAAAACATAGTTCGTTGTGTTGCTGATAGTTAACCCACAGCTGAATGCTTTATTGCGTGATAGAGCGCTTGCTAGCTCACACGGGAGAGCACGGACACTCGAGTTGATGTTTATCCATTTTGTAAGCTCTGCCTTAAATATTAAATGTTCTGTCAAATATTTAATTTGGTATCCAGGTAGGGAAGTTCTCAAGCTTTAAATTATCATTATGTATTTCAAGTTAACTTACATCAAATGATTTTATATAGCATAGCTCTTTTTAAACCAGAGCATTGTCTCATAACAGCATTGCAGCTAGTGTGCGCGACAGTGGCAAGGAAAAACTCAATATGATAAGATAGAAACCGCAGAGATTTGATATGTACAAATTAAACTTGCTAAGGAGGATAATAATAAAACGGAGAACATATTTAAATAGAATATACACACAAGTGAATTAAAGAAAATACAACATTATGAAGCCTATTATAACATGGATTATATAAATTACAGGATATGCCTACTGGCCACTATATGAGGTAAACTTTGCTAGTACCGGGTTTGCCTTCAGTGCTGTCTTAATTCCTCTTTTCACAAGGTGCTGGAAACATTTCTCAGAGATGTTGATCTGTATTGACATAATACCATCACTGATCTGCTGCAGATTTGTAATATGTCCATTTCACCACATCACAAAGGTGTTGTACTGCATTGAGATCTGGTGCTTGTGGAGGCCCCTTGAGTACAGAGAACTTATTTTCACAAAACCCGCTTGAGATAATTCTAATTTTGTGCTAGAAGATGCCAAGATGTGGCCTTTAAAAGAAGCCTTAATTGGTATTAAGGGGCTTAAAGTGTGCCCAGAAAATATCCCCACACCTTTATGCCACTTCCAGCAGCCTATCTGTTGATATAAGGCATGATGGATCCATACTTTCATGTTGTTTATGCTGTACAAATGTTGCAGCAGAAATAGAGATGCAATTTTTCCATTCTTCTACTGTCCAATATTGGTGAACCTGTGTCAATTTCCTAAAAGGAATGGAACCAGGTGTGGTCTTTTTAAAGCTGTAACCCAACTGCATTAAGGTTGGATGTGTTGTGTATTCACAGTAGTTCCTCTTACATGAGTCTAAAGAACTGTTTGGTGTGAAAGTGCCTAATGAACCCCTTCCCCTGGTTGTGTTGGGTATGAGTTCCAATTTAAATGTGATCAGACTAGAGTGTAAACAACAAGCCCAACCCATGACTGTTTAATGGAGTGTGGTTGTTGCTAGCTTGATTGTGTTGCTTAGTGACTGTTGTAATTACCTGAGGTATCCAGTCAACCTGGGCCATGATACAAATAGAAATTCGGGCGTTAATACTTTGAGGTTTGAAAAGCTGCTCATCATACCCCGGATGTAAATAACTCACCCTTTGAATTTGAACTTGAGCTGTGCTTTTCATCCTAAGCTTGTTTTGGTAGCTTGTTCTTGATCATGGCTTTTGTTGTGTAATTCGAATAATTTCCATTAAAGTATATTCACATGTAGGTGGGTGGTAGGACATGTAACTGTCACAGTAAGAAGGTCCTGGATTCGATCTTAGGTGGAGTGGTTCCTTAATACAGTACAAACACGTGCTTTAAATTAATTGATCATTTGAAAGTTAAATCACCCCTGAACTGTCTGTATGTATAATATAATATATAATATCACAATATTAAAAATGTACTACTCACAAAAATTAGGGGAGATTTCAAAATGAAATATCCCATAATTACATATCCCCTAATTTCTGTGAACCGTGTATTTAATATAATAGGGTTATTTGCATAGTGTCAGAGAGGTGAAGCCGATATAAAAGCAGACGGTAGAACCAATCACAATATTGCTTGCACCATTATTTAATACTAACATGAAAGTAGGTAGGATTTTAAAGCATTCAGGAACCAGATGATTTTCCCAGTAATAAATAATGCTGATAAAGTGGGAAGTAATGTATAGTGGAGAGCTGTGACTTGTTGATTGCTAGTGTGAATGCAGGGACAGAAATATCAAAATGTTCCTCAAGTTCCTCTTTAAAAGTACAGTTTGCTGTTATTGACAGTGTGGTTTTAGTAAAAACCTGTCCACAAACCCACTGACCTCCAACCCTTCTATTAACAAAAGGCTATGTTCCAATTTTATGTTGCTAGGTATTATGCTGTTTGGTGTCGAATTGGGTGCAACATTTTAGGTCGGTGTCCTCCACCACACCAGGTTTGACTGACTGAAGAGAAAAATTACTTTCATGCTACTTATCCATTTCATACAAGCGGCTAAAATGTGTAGTTGGCTGACTTGATTTACAATAGCAGGGTAAGAAGGTTTAGAAGCAGTATTATTTTATGACTTACCCGTATCACAAAGATTTTTTCACCCCTGCAGACCTGAGGACTCGCTTTTGGAGGATGCTCTCCTCACAGAGAAGTACATGCATGGTTGTGCTGTGTTAACATTTCGTCTTTGCAAATGGCACTGGCAAAGATATTGCGCATGATGCCCGTGAGCGTTATTATATGAGGTCCTGATGTTTGAAGAGGAATTTGGGGATCATGAATGTTATTGGTGATACTTGGAAGTTGTGCAATGGGTAGAGCACAATGGGGTGTGCTTTATTCCGTTGATACTACCGCTCTCTAACCATTAACAGTTCTTTACCTCAATCACAATTACCGTAACTGCTTTCTTCCTTGCACATATTTGACACTAGAGCAAATACCTAATTTTTTTAGTCTAAAAAACAACACAAGCTTCAGCTGAATGTGTTAATTGCTTTGTGTAATTATTCAGTAAACACAGTGGTCATTACCTGAATACATTTGAATGCAAAGTCTTAATTTCATAAGGCACAAGCTGTTTTCTTGTGTGCCAGGCATGCTTTCAAATTGCACTGGAATATTGTTTGTCCAACCAAATATGCTGTCACACAGTAACTGGCAAAACTATATAAGGAATGTTCTGGTTCCTATGACTAATACATGTGTTCTGTTTAGAGTGTAGTGATCAGGGGCCACTTAAAGTATGCGTACATCATGTGGTCAAGTAAGGAAAATGCAATAAATAGCATTACAATAAATCAAAAGCACCATTAACGGCCCTAAATGATACTTAAATGGTTATACGTTTTTCTTTGTAAAGGAACACCATGCCTTTAATTGTGTCTAGTTATTTCTACTCACATGCAACATCTGTGACACAATTAACAACCAAAGCACCAGAACCTGGAATTAATTGGTCTCAGGCAGAGTTGAACCCTGGACAGGCCACTTGTCCATCTCAGGACTGTGTAAACACTGTCAGAGCCATGGCGCGATTAATCTTCCTCTTTACACACGTTATTTACGACAGTGGATTCAAATTTCAATTTGAGTAAAAGGTCAATTTACTCTCCCTGTTCAATTAAGGTCTAGAAACGGTAATTCTGTTCGTACTTTAAACTCCCCACACACTTCACCTGTAAATGCTCACCTTCAAATCCTGTGGTTTTAGGGATTTATGAACATTCTCTTTATAGAGCATGTGTGCTGGTTTGGGTTTATATTTACAGAAAACCCAGAGCATGTGTCCAGTGATTGTTTGAACAGAACACAAGTGGCAGTAATTAAGTGTCAGTTGGGACAGGCAAAGTAAATGTTTGGATGTGTAGTGTGAAAGTGTAATTAGTCTCTTAGGTACCCGTAAAGTGATGTGGGCACTTGGGTGCATTTGTTGTTAGGAACATAATTATAAATCAAGGGAGCTAAATAGATGGAGCTTGATGATGTGTGGGTAGTAGTTTTAAGTGCAGTGTTACTGCACAGTAGAGAGAGAGATAGATTTCATAATTGTTTTGCTGATGTGGTAGCAGTCATTTTGCAACTCTGTGACACTGTATAGAATATTCTGTCCTGAACAGTCGATTTGCTGTGAGCTTCATGACTCATAACAGCTTTTTCTCAGTTTGTGAGCTTTCTGCTTAATGCTGTGTAAAGAGCCTGTATGACATTTTTGTGCAATTTGCTGTTTGTTTGTGATGATGATGCACCATGTTCCAGAGTTGTGCACTAGGGTTGGGTATCTTTTTTGAGTTTTTTCAATTTAGATTCTGCTTATTCATTTCAGTTCTTAGCCATTCCAAAAAAGAGATGACACATTTTAAGATCTAACCCTAATTTTTTAAATATCCTTTAGCTCTGTGATTTATGAGTTGTTGCATTTTTTTAATCACATCTGTGATTGCAACATAATCAACGTTCTCAGCCACTTGTTAATCATTATACAAAACTCTTGCAAAATGTCACAAACTACCTTTGGTAATTGGTAACACCGTATGTATTGATAATTGAAAAAACTTTGCGTACCTATATCACGGTGACTTGACAGCTGCTAGAGGATGCAGTCCTTTCACAACAAATTCCATCACCATTCTATGACACTCAGTTTTCTCTTTGCCTGACATTACTCCAGATGCTGTATTGGGCACACAAGACCGACTCTGTTTATGGACCGACTTTAGGGTGGGAGTTTGTCAGTCTGCAGCCCCTGCTATGTCTCCTTAATGGTGAAAGACATACTGACTGACTACACAAGATACTGCCTGGAAAGACAGATGCTTCAAATGGCAGATACAATAGGAGAAACCTTAGCTCCCTCAAAGATAAAACACTCATCAACTTCCTGGCAGCTGCAGGATAAAGTGCTGTGATAAAGTGAAAGTGCTAATCTAGACCACTGGAGAAAGACAAGGCCCTAATCAGCTAATCAGTCTAGCAAATAACAATGTAGTCTCACCACTACCACTTCCTGCCATAAAAAGGACTTATGGGTTACCAAGGCGTTAAACACCAACCAACCAACCAATCAATCATTTAATTCATGTAATGGAGCCACACTGAGCCCATAATCTGTTAAATAAATAACAGCCTATGAAAAATGAAGTTAAATGAAGCTGGATTTTGATACCCTGCAGTAATGTGTATAGTGACCAGCCATAACATTAAAAGGTGAACTGAATATTATTGACAGTGTGATATTCTGCTAGAAACCTTTGTATGTACCATTAGTATGGACGTTACGTTGATGGCCGCCTACCTAAGCAGTGTTGTAGTCAGTTCACCTGGCAATGGTATCCTGTAATGGAAGTGGCCTCTTTAAGCAGGGTAATGTACCATGCCATACTGCACAACTTTGAGCTTAAGAAACAAAACAAGGAGTTCAAGATACTGGCTTGACTTGACCTGTGGGATGTGCTGGACAAACAATTCTAACCCTTACAGGCACCAAACTTGCAAATTAATGGACTTAAAAAGATCTGATCTAAAGTGTTGGGGCCGAAAACACAGGTCATCCTTCAGAGGTCTTGACCAAATAGATGGGAGGTTTTAATGTTATGGCTGATTGTGTATGTTGCTATGGTGCCACTGGATTTTATTGTAATCCAACCAACAGGATAACATGTTGGTAATCCAATATGTATGGCTTTACTCAATGCATGTTTGTTTGAATTGCATTGCAAATCAAAACCTTTAAGAAATACCCAGAGTTTTATTTTTATATTTATTTATTATTTGTAAAAAAATATTTATTGGTATAATGCAGTTAAAGATACAGGGTTTATTTGTATTGTAGTTCCATTTGGTGAGATTCTTGGTGAATGGAAAGCCTGCTTTTATAAGACACTGCACACAGTCAGTACAGTTAATGTGTTTAGTGGACTGTCTTGACTTTATACTCAACTGGAATATTAAAACACAGTTGTATATTTCTAATTGCTTGTGGGAAGTAAAATATATTAAATCCATCTTAACATTTGTCTCTTTTTGTTTTTCTTTAAAGGGTCCAGTGGAACTCGAAAAATATCTTCACCAGAGGTGAGAGTTGGATAGTAAAGTGCCAGTGAGATGTATGGAAAAATTTAAGATACTTATTTCTCAGGCCTCGCCCTATTAAGCTGTTCCATACCACCAGTTACATTGATGCTCTTTCACCACCAAGTGACTATGATGTGTCATTTAAAAGGACGTACAACATCAAATTAAAAAAAAAGTTGGGACTCTATGAAAAATGCTCTTTCTTAGGCTTTAATGATTGTATTTTGAAATGTTACCATCATAGCAGGGTGATGCATAAAAATGGTTACAGCTTCTTTTCTGACATTTCAAAACTAAAGCCCTTCATTTCCATCATGGCTTAAAGATAAGCAGGTTATGTAATCTGAGTAATTCAACATGAAATATGTAAACAACAATGCATACATTTCACATTTAGATTTGTTACTAAAAGAGGCTAATGCACGGTTATACAGTGTTATCTGCTCTGAACCAAAACCACAAGGCGTTTGCACAAGTTTGCTTATATAGATGTTATTTATTACAGCACTGATTCTAGGCAAAAGGTTCTTAGTCCAAGGACTGGTTTTGTATGTAGTACCAGTGTCCATTATGACTCATTTGAGTTGAAACAATCCAGAGAGAGTATTCAGAGATACAGGCCATAACATCCTGGTTTCCATTTATCATCAAATCTCTTTTTGTTTGAGTCTTACTTTTTTGCTTGTGTCTCACTGTGTCCAGGGTCCAGGTTCGTCTCAGAGTATGAAGAAGACGATTGGTCATCGCGGGGTTGATCCCACAGGAGAGACAACTTATAAAAAGGTTGGTAAAATGTCAAGCAGCTTTTGAAGGACATTTGAGGACTAGCCATATAGCACTCTAGGCAATAGCAAATGTAAATAACAGTGCAGATGCATTGAATATAAACCAGTGTGTTATTAGAATGTTTTGTAATGTTTAATCTCCATATATCTGCTTTTCTTTTTGCCTATTTAATGACCTTTTTTTAATCCCTTTTCCTTTTACTAGACAACCTCTTCTGCTCTGAAAGGGGCCATTCAGTTGGGTATTACCCACACAGTGGGGAGCCTGAGCCAGAAGGCTGAGAGAGATGTACTCATGCAGGACTTTTATGTAGTGGAGAGCATCTTCTTCCCCAGGTGTGAGCTTGTTTTATTCTTTTTTGTTGCTTCTTACCGTAATGCTAGAATTTGACCCATAAGATATTAACCATTTAGATAAGGGCATGTATGAAATGCGTTAAATTGATTTATAAACGTTAAACTGTCTGCCTGAATTGATGCAAACCTGCGATTTATTAAGTAAGGCCAATGTGGTAATTACTGAGGTTTTGTATGTGGAAGTGACTTGAGGTAATAACCCTGTCCCTTTTTCCCCCCTCATTCTTTCAGCGAGGGAAGTAATTTGACTCCTGCACATCACCATGGTGACTTCAGGTTTAAGACTTATGCACCCATTGCCTTCCGTTACTTCAGAGAACTCTTTGGCATTCGACCGGATGACTACCTGGTCAGCTACAATCTTGGGCACATTGGTGCTAATAAAATTGTGCTTTGATCTTTGTGATTAGCCTGTATCTAACCATGACAAATTAACTCACTTTAATTATCAACTGCTTTGCATTGAGTGTGTTTACATACACTTAATAATCCAATATCTTAAGCAAATAAGTAAAATCAGATTTTGTCTGTAATTGGGTCATCAAGTTTCAGTGGGTACTTATATAATGATAGTCCACTGGGTTTACATGACTCTAATAATAATGGGATTTCTACTTTGCAACCAGCCAATAACCTCTCAGAATGATGTGATGGAACTTTAAAAAAAATATTTAAATAAATAAATTCTCAATTTCCTAAATTGTATACTGTATTTCAGCAGCGCAGTGGTTATCACCTCGGTTTGATCCCAACCCTGAGTGTGTGGAATTGTGCAAGTGTATGGACCCTACAATGGATTGATGCCATGTCTAGGGTTGTCCTTGCTTTGTTCCCTGTGCTACTGGTTGTGGCCTTACAAGGATAAGACAACAAATTAATGAATGAATATATTTATTTTAGTCTCCATAAAAGTGTTTGTCAGTGTTGCAGATGCGTTTAATTCCAGGGTTGCCAGATCCTGCAAGAGAAACAAGCCACAGATCTGTGGCCACGATTTGTGGAAGTCTCTGAAAATTGGCACTAAAAAAAAAAAAAAAAAAATCTAGCCACTTCCAGACTTTTGTTTTTAAGAACAGATTAAAATTTGAGTAAAGAAATAAATTTGTTTAGAATCCAATTACTTATGAACATCTAGCATTCGTTGCGATTCGCTAATCTGATTTTCTAGGCCTTAATTCGATCTGAGAAACCAAAGTATGCTGTTTACATGACCAATTAAATGAGTAGATAACTGCAGAACTCTGATTATTAAGTGCATGCAAGTGCACTCATTGATGGCTCACTAAAATATTGTGCTGTTTACCACAACAGTAGGTGCTCACTCATTGTGTGTCTGTGTGTCTGCAGTACTCTCTATGTAATGATCCACTGATAGAATTGTCTAATTCAGGAGCCAGTGGCTCTGTCTTCTACGTCTCCAGCGATGATGAGTTTATTATTAAAACAGTTCAGCACAAAGAGGCTGAGTTCTTGCAGAAACTACTGCCAGGTTATTTCATGGTATGGGATTTATGTATTTATTTTTCGATAATGTTTTTCTCATCAGCAAGTAAAGTTAAGAACCCACGACAACTTCACATTTATTAATGTATCAAATCTCTTTATTTGTTGTGCCAGAATCTGAACCAAAACAAACGGACACTGCTGCCCAAGTTCTATGGGCTTTACTGTGTCCAGGCGGGAGGGAAAAACATCCGCATTGTGGTGATGAATAACTTACTGCCCCGTTCCGTGCCCATGCACCTCAAATTCGACCTAAAGGGCTCCACCTACAAACGCCGTGCCTCACCTAAAGAGAGGGAGAAAAAAGCGCCTACCTACAAAGACCTGGATTTTATCCAGGATATGCCTGAGGGCATCCAGCTAGATCCAGAAAACTACAACGCTCTCAGTAAGACCATTCAGCGGGATTGTCTGGTGAGTTGTGTGATCTTGTCAAGTTGTAAACTCTGGTAAATATGTTCTGGACTGTTCATTATGAGTAGGCAGAGTTAAGAAAACTTTTTTTTTTTTTTTCTAGTTTGGGAAAAAAAAAAACACAAAGGGTTGTAGTGTTTGTGTGCATGTGATTGTACGAATGAATGCCTTTTCTGTGCTCTCATTTTGGCTATTGCTCTCGATTAAAAGAGCTATTGAAAGCAGTGCCCAAGGCTTCACGTGACCTCTTCAAAACAAGAGTTTTAAATAGTAGAGAATATGATTATGGATTTGCTGGACAGGTAACAGGATTTAATATGCTGGTGACTGGGATTGGCTGCAGCACCGGCCTGTAGTCTGGGCATTTGAGGAAATTAGTTCATCTGAGAAACACTTAGAATTAGTATGTTATTACAAACACAGCTTCTGTATCCAGCGTCCTGTACCAGTCAGTGCAGAGAATCCATATTAGACAGTGGAATGTGTAGTTTTATGATCTCCAGATATATTACACAAACAACCTGTAATAACTGATCAAGTCAAGCAAGCCTAGTGGAAAAAAAACACACTAAACTCACTTTATCAAGGAAATACCACTGGAGGACCAATACTAAAAAAAAAGGGCCCCAACCTCCATGGACAGCCTAGATGATATAATTAAGAATTAAACTAAGTTACCCAATTAATAAGGTTGTAGTAATAGTTTAAATCAATGGAAGATAAATATAAAAATCATTCTGACACATCAGGAAACTACACTAAACTTTAAGTAAAAAATTTGTAACGGTATTACACTGAGATGCAGCCAGTCATGTAGTTTACTGATGATACTCTGTTTAGTGTTAATCATGTTTCTGGTATTTTGTGTGTACTAGTTGTTGCAGAGTTTTAAGATCATGGACTACAGTTTGTTGGTTGGGATCCACAATGTGGGCCTGGCAAATCGTGAACGTTTCGGGGCAGGAGACAGTTCCCGGCCAGTGGAGGGGACAGTTACACCTGACCAGAAAAGACCTCAGGCACAGAAAGCTCTCTACAGCACAGCCATGGAGTCCATCCAAGGGGAGGCACGAGGAAGGGGCACAGTGGACAGCGAGGATCAGTTAGTATTCAACTATTTGGCCGTAGCTTTTTTTTGTAGCTCGCTCTCTATTACCCAACAGAGGTAGTTAGACCCAGAGTCTAACTATTAACTATCTCATAGATAGCGACATTTTTTGTGTGTGGTTCTGGTCTGGCAGTGTCATGTCGAGGGCCTTTACTTGTTTACATGAATGACATTTAAATCATATTAATATCAGCAAGTCAGTCATCATTTTTCATAGTTCACAGGGAATTGGTTTACCAACTTTGATTGAGAACTTGGCTGGCTTGCACAGATCCTTGATTTCTACTCCTCAGACTCTTGAGATACCTTGAAAATGTAGTAGAATGGCAAACGTGAGCCAGGGGTTATTGTCTAAAATCAGATCCTGCACTCTGTCATATTCCAAAATCTAGTGGAAAACCATTTTAGAAAGGCTATTGGGGCAAACTCCATACAAGTACCCATATTGTGGGTGTCTATATATTGTCTTTAAATATGTGTTTTATGTTGACATGAAAGGATTTTACTTTTGATTGTGAGATGGGTTATTAAATGAGGTAAACTCCCATATCTAATCACTGTTTTGGTAGGAAGGGGTTGTTGTGGTCTTCCATGTAAATTATCATTGATCATCTTCCTGCATTACTATGAGAAATGAGAACTCATTATATTTCTTACGATGCCTGATCATATCATGCCTTTACCTTTTGTGTTTGGTCTGAGCAACTACTGATTGGTTTGTCAGGAGACTTAACTCAATTTCTTTATTAAGGTGGGGAGGCATCCCAGCTCGAAACAGTAGAGGAGAGAGGCTGCTGGTTTACATTGGTATCATTGACATTCTGCAATCATACAGGTAAATGAGAATGCCAAGCTCTCTGTGATTGTGTGTACTGATTAAAAAAAAAGTGAAAAAAAAGCATGTGGCAGTCATATTATTCTTTGTGGAACAGATAGTTGCAAAATGGCACCACTCTGATGTGTTCTTAAATATTTGCAATGCAGATTCATCAAGAAGTTAGAGCATTCCTGGAAGGCATTGGTTCATGATGGTGTAAGATATTGATTATATTTTTTTCTATATTTATTTGTGGTGTTTTGCTTGCATGTAACTAAAATGACTTTCATCTTGCTAGGATTGTAATACAAGTAAAAGCCTTATGGCTTAATGTACTAAAGTGTTGACCTAGAAACACCAGACATCTCATTTACTACTGCTGAAATGTTAAACATGTTGTCCAAAGGAAATCTAATCATTACTTAAGCTTTTTCCTCTCCCCTATAACCTATTATGAGTAAAAAATCTTAATATTAATTAATGTTATAAAGTAGGGATCTAGAAACACCAAACTTCTCAGTTACTACTGGTCTTAAGTAATTGCTGTAGCTGAAATGATGAACAAGTGGTCTTTATACTTTATCACTTATAAAACCTGTAGTAATGGTATTAAAAAGTTTAATGTAAAAGTAATTATTTCCCTTTGGACCATACATTCGTCATTTAATCAGTAGAAGTTATTTATGAGCAGTAGTAATTAACGCAAGTTTAGTGTTCTTAGGTTATTGTTTTAAGTCAGTAAAACACGTTAAGCTTTGTTCACTTTAAGCGCTGGACTCTCCTGGCTAAAGCAAACATTTGAGCAAGCAGACTGCAAAAAGTTAAACACGGTACAAGCTCAGTATCATGATGGTGCTATACATGTTTTGCCATGGTGACAATGACACCTTTACAACGCATCTACTTTTCACAAATATTGCATTTATCCTTTTTTAAACTCTCAAACGTTTTTTTGTGCTAATCGCTACAGAGAACTTATCGTACAAAATGTGTTTATATGAACTTATAAATGTAATCCTTTTTAAAAAAAAGTATTATTAATTGCTAGTTCCTGGAATTTTGAAAATGGTTCTAAATCAGAGCTGACTTTTGATACCCAACCCTACCTATTTCTATCCTGGTCAACAATATGTAATGACTGAATTAAATTCAACTTGATTGGTGCTTTTTGTTCTGCATGATTGAAATTGTCTTTGTTTTTCAGGACACGGTGTCTGTTCATAGACCAAGCTTCTATGCTGAGCGATTCCAGCGCTTTATGTGCAACATAGTGTTTAGAAAAACAAGTAAGGTTTTTTTCCTTCCTGACTTTCACTCATAGTTGTGCTCTTCTGATGTAAATCTCCTTTAACTTCTGGTGTTATTACACTGCTAACAAAAATTAGCTTGTGTTAAATTTGTGGTCCAATAAGGATATTATCCATTCAATTCAATTCAATTTTATTTATATAGTGTTTTTTACAATCTAGCATTGTCTCAAAGCAGCTTCACAATATTACACTGTCTTAAAAGGCCAATCCCAAGTTGAGCAAGCCCAGGGCGACAGTGGC
>JAUZSU010165330.1:0-13537 GCA_034780255.1 Parotocinclus maculicauda | reverse complement strand
AGCGACTTACAAGTGATATATTTTTACAATTCAAGCAATGGTGGGTTAAGGGCCTTGCTTAAGGAACCAACTGTGGAAGCTTGGCAGAGGTGGGATTTGAACCCAGGTCCAGAGTCCATTACCTTAACCACTAGGCTACCACAGTCCCTACAGGATATGACTGGTAAGGTACGACCACATTGTGTAGGTTGAAAGACTGATTTTCCATTATAATTTATGCTGATTTTTAAGACCTTGACCATACAGTTATTGATCTGATGGTTCAGAACATACCTGCACTGCCATATTTCACTTAGATCAGCATGAGCCAGCTGCATTGCTTGGGCTTCCTCTTGGTTATCTCTAAAATAGTAAGCAAAAAGGAAGCAGCTCTCCCTCTCCCTTTGTTGAACTAGAAGGAAGTCAAGCTGCAGAAAACTGTCACAGCATGTCTCTATTTTCACCACTGCTATATTTTTTGAGGTGGAAACATCTCTTCAAAAAGGACCACATACCGGCATGGCCTCGATACGTCAGCATAGGGGTGTTAGATTAAACGCCAATAGCAGCCAGCGTGTCGGTAGATCAGTCATTACTAGATTACTTGATTTAATTAGGTGATTACAGAGTGCATGTTTTCATGTTAGTATGACCTCTTTGTCGTTTCCCAGCTCGTCTCATAATCTTAATAACTCCTCAGTATGGGACATAGATTGAACTACTTAATGGCAGTGATGGTGTTTACCTGTTACAATAGCTGACTTTTTGTACCAGTCATTAAAGTTCTTTTTAAGGGAGCAGGAAGGGGGCAACAATTCAGTATGCTGGGTCTTTAGCTGCCCTTAAACAAGCCAGGCTTTGTGAAGCTGCAGGCTTTGAAGTGAATGAGCTGCAGGGGCTGTTGAGAGCTCATCTTCACTCTCTACAGCAACGATGACAACACAGTCTGATTTGCATTTAGTTAATGCCTAATGGCTGTGATTGTGCAAGAAGAAAGCTCAGTAAGGCACATCGGAATACAAAAAGTGTAAAATATGACCTGGTTAATCTGTAGGCTTGGACTTAAAAATGCTCAGTTTCTGTAATAAGACCTGGATCTCAAAGAGTAATGTGGTTGAATTTCATATTAATAAAGTTAATGAGCATCACAACCTAATCTTAAGCATTTGTAAGGCAGATTTAAGCAAATAAGTTACTGACAATGAGTTTCAAACCAAGTCTTCTCATACAGTTGTAAATTGTGTTGGATAATATTTGTAGAGCATTTTTGCAACTTGTAACAATCTATCAAATTTTAGTCCCACAGTAACACAGCTACTTAAAACGGTTACATATTCAGACCTTAGATATTTCTGAACATTATGGTATAATCTACACTGCTCACAGAAATTAGGAAATGCTTCATTACGGGGTATTTTATTTTGAAGTATCCCCTAATTTTGATGTGCGTTATATTTAAACTCACGGCATTCAGTGAGATAGCAATACGATAAATATATTCAAAAGTGGCATTCGTAGCTGGCTTTGACAAGAGACCCCATTTTTCTAAGTAAATGTGCCCATGAAAAAGTGTGTAGCATAAAAAATCAACAAAACAGTTGTGTTTGAAATTAATGAAACTATTTTGCATTTAATGAAAAATGTTTTGATTTCAGAATCAGAATGTGAGATCAGAATGAGTTAAAATTTGATGCAAGTGCAAGAATATTTGAAAACATTATACAGCTACAGTTATTTATTTAATTATACATTCTCATGGGACTTTTCAGTTCTCAGATTCTATCAGTTCGGTAGAATCTTCCATATATGAATTGCATTTATAGTAAACTAAATTCAATTTTTAACAGCATTAGTTACACCACCCAAAATATGTCCTGGAATAAAGATGTATTACCATTAGAAGTGTCTACCTTTTATAAGATATTGTATAAGTGGGAATATTTTGTACAGAATATATTTTGAATCGTTTTAACCCTCTAACCGTAACTATTACAATTACTGGCTGTTTAGTAGTGGGACACCTAAATTGTTATTTTGGTCTATTTTAAAGGAAAACACTGAATCTGGACTGAACTCCTTCCGGGGATAGATCAGAATTTAGAATTGTTGGGGTACCCCTAATCAAATGGCATGTTTCATAACAAAACACACGATGGAATTGACCAGGGGTGGCAAACCTTTTGAAATTTAGAGTTAACAGATTTTTCCTTCTTAAGTTATGATTGTTGGAACCTTTTATGAACAGTATGGTTGTAGTAAATCTAGTGTAGGTTCTTCAAAAACTAGTAGAATTCAGAAGGGACCATGTACTTTGAGAAATTTTGCCCCATCTGGTTTAGGATGCTGACCTACTTTGGCTGAGGTTCACAAATGGGGGAGAGGGCCATTGACAAAGTCTTCACCTCGACAAAAGATCTGATAATGGCTCGCTCCCGCCCGTATGCCACTCAGCCGTGGGCCTTTTGAGCACCCCAAAGAAGGATTAATGAGAGTGATCAGTAGTATTTCACCTCAGGGGCTGAATGGCTTTGCACCTCAGAAAAGGGGGTTTGTGGTAAAGAAAAGGCGCCTCATCAGCAAGAAAGTAAAAAAGACTGCAGTTAAGCCATTTTCAGGTGGAGTATGTGATAAAATCGCTCACATGTATTGAATAAGACTATAAAGGAGATACAGCCAGCAGAAGTTTCATCTAGTAACAGATAACCTGCCCTCCTCCCTAACAATTCAGATGGCTCTCTAACACACACACACACACACACACACACACACACACACACACACACACACACACAATCGCCATTAATTAGATTCAGCCTCTGTCAACAAGAATCAACATTATCTTTCTCTCCAGGATGCCCAGTGCTCCTTAACCCCAGTATAGTTCTCTCTAACAGACTAAGCGGCAACTTCATCATTTACATGCCCGCCTTGTCTCACCTGCACCCCTCCATTTTGTTTCTCAGTGGGGTGAGTGCGTTCTGCATACAGACTGCACTGTTGTTGTCAATCTTAGTGAGAGCAATAAATAGCAGAGAATGTTGTCTGAACCCCCTGTAAAGGTTTAAACAATATTAGGGCGAATGAACAAAAAGAACATTTCTGTGTAGTAAAATGTTATAAACGGTCAAAAGTCAAACCAGTATTGACACTAAAATGTTTAGAGATTGCTGCTACCCCTGAGTATGTATTTAAATTCATATTAAACTGACCGGTTATGACATATAACAGCTAGGTTAAAGTTACATATTAAAAATGTGATTTAAATTCATACAATTTTAATGAGCCATCACAGCGCTCCTTAATATCTAGAGAACATTACTAAGCTTTCTAATGCTAATGCTTTTTAAAGTAACCATTTACGCTTCATCCAAGCTAACAAACAACACTTTTTTGTGTGACCACTGTAGTATTGTTACCAATGCTATGTTTTAATATTAGTAAAACATTTCACCCAATTATATCCTTTCTAATGATTCCATTAATGTAATTTAGGCATTAAATGGAAGCAAGGGGGTGATTACGTATCATCGCTATAACAGTGATAGGGGAAGTCACGTCAGGTTCTCACTTTGCTGTGGTCTTCATGAAGAGGAACAGGTGTAATAGGGTACTAGGGCAAAGCAGGCCCAGTGGCAGAGCATTTGCAGTATTAGTGGGTCAGTAGCACATCATCCATTCATCAGCAGCACTGTCCACACTTTCTCTCTTGTCACTACTCTTGCTCTATAAATATACATCCCTCCCACAAGCTTCACGTGCATTTAGCATCCGTCAGGTTCCACTGCTTCTCTGACAGTGCTGTTTTTCTTTTTTCCTATGGCAGGCTGAGGATGATGTGCACTGAATCACATGCACTATTTAAATTTCACACAGTGTAAAAATATGCTACATGGTCAAACATATGGGCAGCCATAAAACAGAACGGCTTTATGTTCTGGTAAAACATTTAAAAACCATAGGATTTAATATGAGGTTAGTAAACTATTTTGGGCTTTCCAGTACACTTACATTATTTACTTACTGTGCCGCCACTTAAAAAAATGTGCTGAGCAGTTAAGTTCACGGTCAAGAGTTCAAAAGGGTCAGCTTGCTGGATTTAAACTAATCATAGCAGTGCAAATGCTGTAACTAAGCTTCAACTAACCACAACATTAAGTAGTAATGAAGTCATCTCCAGGTATCTGCTAAACCCAGATTCCTGTATGAGAACACCAGTTGCTACAGTGTGCTTTCCCAATACAGATAATAAATTGCTATTGCTTCAGACTCAAATGGTGGTATGATTACATAAAGGAAGCCAATCCATGGTTTATGGCTTGGTTATATTGGAAACTTAATGGAAACATCATCCATGATGGCAATGAAAAGATATTGTGGTAATTTTGCTGAAATTCTCTGTGTATGGTTATTTTGGGAATCCCTGTCTTGGGAAACCCTGTAATTCACAAAAGAAGGTTTGTTTTTGCATGATGATAGAGAGTCTCATGTCTTCATTTCATTTTAAAATGACTTTTCAATACCAAGAGATTAGATCTTAGTGATTTTACAGACCCACTAAAATCCATAAAAAGGTTCAAAAGACCTCTTCTAGAAATTACTACTTGATAATGGTAGTGGTGGCCTTAGTGGTTAAGGTTCTGGACTACTAATTGTGGAAGGTTGAACAAAGCTCTTTATCTACATCTGCTCATACAGTCCCTCTGGATAAAGGCATGTACGTAATGCTACTAAGGGAAGCTGCACATTAATGTAACCATGGTTTGACCATGGGAATTTTGCTTGAGGTTTAATCTTACCAAAGTGTGATTATGAACGTCACTAGGATCTTTAATCCAGTCTATTCTACAGCCCATGTCTGGAAATTACTTCATTGTGTTTTTGAGCTTCTTGAACTGTTAGTGGTGTAAACACACCAAATCCAAACCCACCAAACCAGTCCATGGTTGTACATGAATTTACGCGCCTTGTGCATGCAGTGGGCAAGGGACCAGATTTCCCGATGAGGATGTGTTTCCTAAGATGGTTCCCACTTCCTTTTGCAGTGACGCAAGACTGTGTGTTTCTACCCATGTATGCATGTTGAGAAGCTGCAGTGCCCACGCTGCTGGTAAAAATAATCACTTCTCTTTTCATCTTTTCATACATGTGAACACATTTTGCCTCTTCTACCCCATCCAAATTCTGTGCTAGTAGGTGGACGGAAAAATGTCAGCTTCTACAGAGGAATACGGATGATAAATTGTATGGGTTCTGGAGAACACAGAGAAACAGATTGAATACTCAGACACCTATCAGGTCATTGGTCCAATTCCATTTATTATCCATCAAATGGAGCGGATAGGTTACATCCTTCCAGACCATTCCTATGTATCAAGTTGGCACGCACGCTAATGTGTGTACCAGAGGGGTTTGTATGAGGTGAGAAGATGACCAGACAGCTTAAGTGGCTCATCTAATTGAATCCATTCTTCGGTATCTCGCTTCGTTGTAGTAAACAAGACATTTTTATGCTTCAGAGATGGCTGTGTTACAGAGGCTGCACAGTGTTTATGATGAAATGGCATGAGTACCATTGTGCGACTCATTAGTGATCAGGAAAGGTATGGTTCAGTGGATGATAATTCAATATGTGGTAAATAAACTGATCTTATGTTTGTCATGATGTCAACAGCGGACCTAGACTGAGTTGCCAATTTATTACAACTAACTTGTATATATACTATATGACTATTTGCTGCGTTACTACTACCATATGTGGACATTTCCCTAGCTCAGCATTTGACGGACTTAAACTCGAGCCCCAGCAGTGACCTCCAGTCAGCATGGGTGTCACATATGCGTGATTGTGTGTGAGGGAACAGAGGCCAGGTGGCATGATCTTCCCCTTGCGACTGAGCCCCTGCTGCACCCTGCGATGGCCTCCTGGATCTGGATATTCATTGGTGGGTGTTCAGTCACTTATTATCTGCTTAATCCCAGTCAGGGTCATGGAAGAACCCATGAACAACTAATGTTTCTCCCGTATGTCTTTGGACTGTGGGAGGAAACCAGAGTACCCAGAGTAAATCCATGCAGACACTAGGGTACACAAAGAAAGGACTGTCCAGACTGATCCACCTAGCCCCTCAGCAGATATGCAGTCACTAATTGTATCCAGCTTTTGTCCTGCACAATGTCAATCACCATCCTCTACTCCATCCATCAGTGGGTCACCACAGGAGCATAGTATTTAACCCCTTGTTAACAAGATCCCAATTTATTTCCAAAACGAAATTGTCTTCCATCACATGATGTTTGAGCATTGCATTGTTATTGATCTCACTCATCTAAATCCAGAACTTTCTATACTGCTCACAAAAATGAATGAAAAATGAGTATAGAAAAGAGTATAGAAACTGCTTTGTTGCCTTATTCAAAAAGGAAGATACCTTAGGAGGAAAAAACTCAACAGAGTAACCCACTGCTTGTGAGGGAGACTGTGGTAGTGAGGCATGATGAATATGCTACCTTTTTTGAGGCATATATTGCTGGTGATCTGAGCCACCAACACCAGCCAGTACGCAAAGGCACGAGATATACCAGGTATAAGGAAACGATGGGCTTTGTTTTGGAACGCTTGATGTCAAATGTCATTTCACGGTACAGGGTTGCCGTCGCATTTTTCCAGCCATGCCTTTGTAATGTGTGCAGCATGTGGTTTTACATTGTCTTGTTAAAAAAACGCATAAAGGTCTTTGGAAAATATGTCATCTGGAAGGCAGCATTTGTTGTTCTAAAATTTCACCACAGAGAGGGAAGACAGATTCAGTGCTTGTTATGGGCTGTTTTCATGCAGGTGCTATGTTTGTGATATATGCTGTTAACGAGGGAAAATCATAAGGAAAGAGAGTTCACATCATAGTTTGATCCTAGTCCCATAGAACTGCCTCATTATTCAATCATTGGACATAATGGTCCTCTGTGTAACACTGCGGCTCCCCCATGGAGCTTAACAAACAGCATCAGACACTGTGGGTTCCAAGCAATGCTTGGCTTCCTGCAAACCACACCAGGGCTCCGGATTTAGTTTCCATACAGCAAGTTATCAGCTCTACCTCAATGGAATTTGATACAACATGTTTTTAAATGGCAATACTGCTATGTATTCTAGGTAAGGACATACAGTCTTACTACTGGAGATGCTTATTAAATGTTTCATATTTAAAACAGTATTTTTAGAGATATAATTTAGCAACTCTCTTTGCCAAAACCAGTACAAAATGCACCTGGTGTATGTAATTTGTTAGCCACTCCCAATAGCGCCTGCCACAGGGCATCGGATTTGGCACTTCTTATGCCTGATGCAATATTCCCCATTTTATCAGCTTCGGATCAGTACAAGCCCACTGGTGAGTTTTTTTAAACACACCACTGGACGGTCACAATGCACACTGCAGCTGGGATTTAAACCAGGATCTCCGAAAAGTATCAGCATATATCTTGACCCACTTAGCCACCGAGGCTGTCACCTACTGTATATGGCAGGTGAATGTCATAAAATGCCACGGTCCAGGGTGAAACACAGGGAATATTTAGCTCACTTCCTTTAACTGGTTAAACATTTTCCAAGGTTTGGAAAGACCCATAAATACACATCTTACACTGCACTTCTTTTACTGGAAGAACTCCTGGCACACCTCAGGGGATTTCCCTTGATGCCATGTGTTGTGAATAAGTAAAAAAAAGGAACTGGCGTGTGGCAAAGCAAAAGTGAAAGTCATCGTACCAGCGTACACTATTACAACAAATGTCATGATCATAAATTATATGTTTGGAATTTCAGCTGGTCTCATATCTGAGGAAATCCCCTTACACTGTTTAGGTTAGTAGGTAAACAGAATCAGGGGCTCGAACCAGAGGAGGTTGGTCTGTTTTCTCCACTGGGGATTGCAGGTAAATTCCAACTCAGAAGTCATCCGTGTACATTGTCTCTCCACACTTGACATGAGAGAAGGCTTGGCCTTAGGTGAACCTGGCTTTATGCAGATAAGTGTGTGCATGAATGAGGTCTTTAAGAAATAGAAACCAATTGAAAAACCTGATAGTAGATGAGCTTGACAGAAGAGAGTTGTTCCCACTGTAAGTCTGATTTGCATCCTATACCCCTTACACAAGTTCTGTCAGTACTCTGGTGTACATGTAACTTACAGTATATTGGACAAGGGTAGCCCAGTGGTTAAGGAACTGTCTCTCTGAAACCCTGAATTTGACTAAGTGAGTAGGAACGAGCGACACCACAACTCCATATCTGAGATGCAAATTCTTCAAATTGCAAATCTGCTCATTCTGTGTGCTCAAATTCTGGCGGTCTTTACCACCATACGAGGACTATTTCTGTCTGGATTTCATAGCACACTTGCACCACAACATTGCAGGCAGTTACCTGCCAGTTAGACACTTTCAGTACATCATTAGACTTACAGCTAGCAGTGTTGCAGTGACTAGCGCATTTTGGACAAACAGTTCTAGGAACTGTTGTAGGGTGGACAGACTGACAGATAGATAGACAGATACTACTCGACTACTCACGATAATTGTTTGTTTATTAAATTATTAAAAATGATTCATAATTTTTGTGAGCAGTGTAGATAGACAGTCAGATACAATCTGAAAGAGTCTTGCTCCGTCAGGGAATTCAGGTGAATTCCAGCTCAAAGGTCATTAGAGTACATTGTGGTATGTACTGTGCCACTGCTCTTATAGTGAAGTATTGACTCATGTTTCATATTACATACAAAGAGAAAGGCTTTATATATTGGGTGCATATAAGCTATTTATTTATATCCTAAAATACAAATTGGAATTCATATCTCTAGCACTGACATTCATCACATTCTGGATGATTTTTTTGTACGATCCTTGCATGTGGGAAACAGGCAATAGACCTTTGACTTTTGAACCCCGAGGAGCTCAACGCTAAGTCTCAAAACTAAAGTCAAGATTTTTCATCCATTGTCGTGAGGACATCTGTCTCCTAGCTCTCTATGCCATATGCTCCCATTGCCTCAAACACATGCTGAGGTTCTAAGCTTTCCTAATAGATCAATGAGACAGGATTTTGCCTTCAGCTTGACAATATGATGATGCTGTAATATGTTATTTACTTTTACTGACTGGTAATAAAGTATGAACTAATTTCCATATTTAAAAAAACTAAATATATTGTCACATTAAAAATTATTTTAAATATAGTAAAAGCGATGGATGTACCAACTGCCGTCTGAGTACTTTAACATGATATGCTCATAGCAATCAAATATTGAACATTTTCTAAGTTGTAAATAAGATTAGTTAGAAAACAATAAGGGCAGAGAATGACAGTTCAAAAAGAAACAGAAACACCTTGCTATGAGGAGTGAGGTCAATGAAGATTGGCCAGGCTGGTTTGACCTGACAGCTTCAGTAACTTAGATAGCCACTCTGTACAACTGTGGTGAGCAGTAAACCATATCTGAATGCCCAACACGTCAAACATTGAAGCAGCTATGCCACATCAGGTTCATAAAGCTCAGGCTGCAGTAAGTACAGGCTCCTATGCTCTGTTATACTTATAGTAAGTACAATCAAATTGATTGATACTCATAGTAACTAGTAGTTTACTAAAACATTTCTTACATGCCATCCAGTCATCCATTGCGAATGTGTATCAAATACATGATATCAACTATGATTATTGCTATTAACCAGTTTTAATTGGATCTAGAAAAGCAGAAATACAAAGAAAACATTGTTAAAACTCCCAGCCATCAACTGTTTAAAGGTCTGGTATCACAAGAGGGGTTTTAGTAGTGTGAAAGAAAAAGATAATGAAAAAATGTATCATTATAAACTAAAAGGAATCCTTATTTAATTCCACCATAGGACCGTGTTAAACACAGAATCCGCAATTATAAATGTTGCATAAGAGTGTAATGAAAAAACAGTAACAGTAAATACTGTCATGCATCAGCTGTGATTATGATTACCTGTGGAGATGTTTGTTAATCTGAATGAAATAATCCAGAAATTCAATTTAGGGTTAACCCTAATCCTAATCGTAATCCTAACCCTAACTTTATATTCACAGACAAAAAAAATATTTCGGTCATTGTTCTGAACATTTTTTAAAAATCAATCCGGGTGACTGTTTTAACATCTTTTATCAATTGAAGCATAAACTTTTGTTTCTGTTTGTTCTGGAGTGTGAATTTTGCACCCACTGAATCAAATTAGCTAGAGCGTTTGCACAGGAACAGAACAGGCTTACATCAGTATCTTGCCCAGAGCAAAGGATCTTGAACAGGGACCCAACAGGGGCATCTAGACAGAGGCAGGATTTGGACTTCTGGACCATTGTCCAGTACCTTAACTGCACAACATTTCCACAGCCCACACTATTAATCTGATTATATAAAGGATTACCCATTAATAACATGACTCTGTTTTACCTGTTTTAACAAGTTATAGAATCTTATAATCAAGTTATAGCCATCTTATTTTCCTTTAGTAGTAGAACCACACTGAGGAGAAGAAATTCACTCCAGAAAATCCCAATCTACAACTGCCAAAATGTCTTTCGAGAAATGTTTCGATCCTATGAAAGCAGAGACTAATTGCAGAAACATAATGGTCAATTGAATAGTTTCCTGTTTAATAATAGTTTAATTGGGCCTTTTTGTTTCATAACCAAGCCACAAAATAGAAAACAGTTTAATAATAGAATCATTAAATTGTGTAGCTTTAGAATATTGTTCCTTGTTTTGATGTTAACCAGTCCTTATTGGGACTGGAAGCGACGAAATACACTGTAGAACAGCTTTGGTATCATAATAAAAGTTTCAGGTCTCATTTCATACATGCAAATAGCATTAATGTCCCTCTCAGTGGCAGTTCACACTCTCTCTAATGGTCTGCTCCTAGCCTCCCCTCACCCCAGCTTGTGATGCTCATCAGTTGCCTTTCTGAAATGAGAACAATAGGGTCTTTTCAGGATATAAATCTCACTCTGTGTTCAGGCATGAAATCTGGGCAGGCAAACAAAAAGGGCCATTGACTCTGCCGAAGAAGAAAAAAGAGCCAGAGATAAGATGCCCCACGTAGAACATGGCTGAAACTGGTCTACTGCCTCAGGGTTGTAGTGAGAGAGGGGGCAAACATGTGAGATGCTGTTAAGAGTTAGAAAAGTGAGAGGAGAGGGATCTTTGCCGCTTCTGCTTGTCCTCGCCCTGCACTCTGCCTGGAAATCTAGGGCAATCTCCTCTAGACAGCACTGTCTTGAGCAATGAAAAAAACTTTGCACTTCCCTTATTGTTGAAATGGAGTTTGAGGGTAATAGTTGAAAAGTCCTCTGATTAAGCACGTGCATTCCCCTCAACACTGAGCTGGGATATGATGTCAGTGTTGTGTGGACTAAGTTTGGAAACTATGGGTGCTACTATTAAGTACATTTTAGTCAAAAGTAAGTAAGTAACATTTTTGTCCAGTCTGTATATACACAGTATACAGTACTATGCAGAACACACAACAAATTACCAGAAAATAGGGTATTAACTTCATAAATAGTATACTGAATATAGAGAATAGGGATTAGGAGACCATTTTGGATCCAGTTTATAAGTATGGTGCCTTATATGCTCAGGAAACCAAATGTGATTAACAACAAAATATATTATATTTATATTTTATAAATTATATTTTTCAGTTTATATTCTTCGTATTGTTTATTTAGGCTTTAGTGGTCATTGCACTTGTACTTCAATTGTAGTTCAATTACAGACTTTTTCTCATACATACCTTACTAGTGCCCTTTACTCTGTTCTATAATAGTAAGGACCCCCACAGGTATTTTGTGTGATGGAGCTGGTGAGATTGAATCAGACACAGCAGTGCTGCTGGAGTTTGGTCCACTCACTGTCTGCTTTAGAGACTTTATTGCTCCACGTGTGATGTGGAAATGTGAAGTCAGTTTGTGTTGGTCATCTTCTAATCCTTTATCAGTTCCCACAGGATGCTGGTGGCAGTATATTTATGGTTGGTTTAAAACTCCAGCAGCACTGCTGTGTCTGATCCGCTCGAACCAGCAAAACACACACTAACCCACCAAGACCACAAGATTGTCCCTGCAGTGCTGAGTATGATCCACCACCCAAATAATACAAGTAATACAAATGCATACAAATAAAAACTTCAATAAAAAGTAAACAGAATATAAACTGAAAATGTAAAATCCCTAAGACTTTTGCACAGTATTGTGTATTAACGACATTAAGCGCATCTTCATTATTCGACCATATGAGACACCATATATATAGCACTGTTTGCCTATAGGACACAGCCTGGTACTATTGTGTGTTTGTTTTACTTAAATTGTTACAATGCATTCTGCATTCAAGTCTATTTTGCTCCCGTTCATGACTGTATAGTGCTTTGTACTAAAAAAAAACCACTCTCTTTAGTGTTCAATACAAGCAAGAAAAACCTGAATCTAAATCCTGAATGCATGAGTTCCCTAAACATGTAGCAGCTCCACCCAGCTGCCTGACCTCCTGTGGTGAGCCAAACAGAGAAAATGTGTGTGATAAAAGACCTCAGCTCCTCTGTCCAATCCCCAGACCCATCACAGCCCAATCAACACAGTCATTCAGTCTGACGCTTGGGGTCTATCTGCTCTTATCTTTCCTCTGATAAGGCAGCACCATGGGGGACGTTAAACACCGAGACAATGAGGATGCACCTCTGTATCATAGCCATGTGTGAAATGCAGGCTCCTCGGTGGCCCATCACAGCTAACTGCTTTCTCTATCTCATGACAATGAGGACCTTTCACAACAGCTGAAGACTCTAAAATGTTCAGTATGAGATGACGTGGCCCAGGCCGTCGCCGTGACACGAAACCACATCACAAAAGCTTTGGGCAAAACCAGATTCCAGTGGTCTTCTCTCAAATTCTGTCTAAATGGAAAAAGAGGGGACTGTTTAAATATATGGGCTCATGACATTCTGTCATCAGACACACAAATAAAGCATTCCTCTTTATTTAGAGGTTGACACAAATGACAAAAACATCTATTATGCACTGAGCAGATTTTACAGGCTATTTCTGGCATCTGGGTTAAATCAGAAATAACTTTTTCGTATTTTTTATTGGTAGTTACTCACTGACATACAATTGTATTCATTCATTCATTATCTTCTGCTTAATCCACACAGGGTCATGGGCCAGCTGGTGCCCACCCGGCAAGTAGACACAGACACACACATAGTCACACATTTTAAAGACACCAATTAACCTAACACGCATGTCTTTGGTCTGTGAGAGGAAACCGGAGTACCCGGAGTAAACCCACGTAGACACGAGGAGGACATGTAGACTCCACACTGAAAGGACCCAGACCGCTCTACCCTGGAATTGAACCCGGGACCTTCTTGCAGTGAAGCAGCGGTGCTACACGCCGAGCCACCGTGTGTCAGGATTCGTGTCGCGATCATTTATTGTTGCCGTGTCTCGCCACGTGGGGTTATGTCAGTGTTTTTGTTTATG
>JAUZSU010165319.1:0-13537 GCA_034780255.1 Parotocinclus maculicauda | reverse complement strand
GTTCTTGTTTGTACGTTCTCTATACGTGTAAATCGTACAATAAAGGTTTAATAAACATTTAATATGTTACATAGCACTTCGGTTTTAGCTTTGACCAGTAGCTTTGAGACACATTCCAGTTAAAACAACCCAAACTGACTGTTTTTCAGTGCTGGGAATTAATTTAGAGTTACATTGGTACCCCTAAAAAGATTCTAGCTACACTAAGAGCTGGAGGTCCAGCAGAAATGTGTTTGAAGCAACAAAAACCTTATTCAAGTGGAACGATTTAAATGCTATTTCACCACTGATTTTCTCCATCCAGTTTAGTCCAGGAGAATCAACAACAGGGATTTAGTTTCTTTAATTATTATTTATTTAACACATATTTGTCAGGAGCGAGGTTACAGCAGTATTCCATTCCTACTGGGCCAGATCAGGCTCTTAAATGCATGGTTTTGGAACATGCGAGGAACCCAGAGTAAACCCACGAGGCCATGCAATCTTTACACGGAAGTCGTTCAAGGGTCAATATCAAAAAATGGGGATCTCTGGACCCCCTAAAACGCCAGCTTTCCGCCCTGTGACAAGGATCTAACACAAACGGAGGTCTTGATTTATTCCAGTGAACTTCCCAAACGGGCAGAACGGATTCATCATATCCGTTTTACCACCACCTTCTATGAGAACTGTTCGCTCCACCAGAGCTTGCATGGGGAAGCGGATTGTGATGCTGCAGCCGGTAATTAAACATGGCACTGGTGTCAACACGAACAGCGAGCGGTGCGAGGAAGGGTCAAGGCGTCCCGCTAGCTGAGCGTTCTCACAACACTGAGGTTCTCTCTCTACCTGCTTTGAGACTGGAACAGGAATGTAAATGAGCTTGTGTACTGGTTTCAGGTTGTGTAAGCTGTTCAAGCAGCACTGGGAGGAGGAGCTGCACTGCCATGATGACCCGGTGCAGATGTGATTTCGGTTCTGTAGGATTTCCAGCAACCGATTTGCACATCTGAGTCATTAACGTCAGCAGGGAAGCAACACCCGACGACCCGTTATGGCCCCCTCGCTCGCCTTCGCGTTTCTCACATGAATCAGCCTTACATTTCGGGATGGATGTGAACCAGGCGTGCATCGCTTACGCAGTTCACGTTTGCATCAACAGCAGACCGACTCATCAATCTCGCATTATTTATTTGGACGTAAAGTCAGCGGAAACAAACGAGTGTGTATTCCTGTCAGGGGTAACGCTCACGTACGGGACGGCTGAGGGAAAACGGCAAGAAACTCATCAACTATTTACACTGGAAATTTCAGTTCTATTTCGAAAGCCTTTAACAATAGACAGCTTTACCAAAGCTAAAGCTAAAATGATCACAAGCAGCCACAAAAGAACCAGAGAGGACCTAAGCACAAAGGGGGGTGTGATGCACCCTCCACTGGGGACGACACCAGACAACAGATTTAATCACTGAAAGCCCCTAAATATCAGAATAAGGAATAAAAATCAGCCAGTTTGTTTACTCGACTATCTGAATCCGGCCAGTCTCTTTTCAATAGCCCCCGAAATAACTAGCAGAAACACGCTAACACCGCCGGCTAGCTTCTAATCAGCCGTGCTGTTTTTAAAACGTTGTACACAAGTAGATTACAATTTAAAGGATGAGCTAACTGATTATGAGCCACTTAGGATAACTACATGTTTAGTCTGAGCTTGCTAGCTGCCACCATTCGAAACCACGAGCGCCGAAAGAACACACCTACGCTAATAATCAACACGGTCCAATTGAAGCGAGGCATTTTGGGAAGCGACTAAAGGCAAAAATCAAGCTGGGAATTTATACAAGGTTCCAAAAAGATGAGCTAAACTGGCCTGGGGATTTTTTTTTTAATTCCTGTATCCTGCACTTGATTTGACCTGGACGAGATTGGACTCTGAGATCAGAAACTATTTAAGAAAGTTTAAGAAAACTTGCTTTAGATTTGAATTGGATTAGACCCAAACAATGAGCCAACGCTGCCGAAATGAGAGCAAACGACTGACTGGTTCACCTGATAAACCAGTACCAGACTGGCACAAATCAACCTGGACCATTATGGAATATGGAACGTCGGTCTTGTCCTGGCAGTTTGTTTTAACAGGATTATTTTAGCACACAGACCAACGCTTTTGCTGTTCGGTCAGCCTTTTAAACCATCACATCACCACAGACTTTAGCTGAACAGGACAACATCTAAGCTAAAAACAATCGTTTTGGAAAACAGTAACGGCACAGATGGTGCACCACCTCTGTCCTAAACGGCAGATACAATCTCACACAGCACAATCCAAGCAGAGAATAGGCTGGCTCAAGGCCCCAAACTTGGAGGCAATCCCTCATCCTGTGGGTCCGGTACCCTAAACTTTTTAATTCTGTTCCTCCAGCGTCCAAGCATAAAGCAGGATAAGAATCAAGACTTCTCTGTGCGGGATAAACACAATGGCTCACTTCACTCATCGCTTAAGCTAAGTTAAGGGTTTAAAAATTTGCCTTTTATTGATTTTTTTAATTAACAAACCAATTATTTTGTTGGTTTTTCCATTTTCTCCAAAACCCCTTTAATATGCACTTATCTACCTCTGTTTTAAAGACTTATCCTTGAATCACAGGTCTTCTGTATTTGAGTATTGTCATATGGTGGAGAATTTAGTGTCCTTTTTAATTTTTTCTGTATTTATTTATTTACTATTATTATTGTTTTTTACTTCTCTTTTTATTTTGGGAGGTTTTCTGTCTTTGTATAAATGTTAAAGCTTAAAATAATAAATACTACTATGGTTTACCATAAACCACTATGGTTTACCATAAACCACTATGGTTTGTTAATTTTTTTTTTTTTTACTTTATTTATTATTTTAAAAACTCCTGCAACTGTAAGCGAACAATCAGACAAACAAAGAAAAAAAAGAAGGAAAACGCACAAAAAAAAGAGGCCAAATGACTGAATGACGTTTAGATTTAAGTCATTTAGCAGACGCCGTTATCCAGAGCGACTTACAACTCGAACAGTCTTACAATTCAAGCAATTGCTTGGCAGAGGTGGGATTTGAACCCAGGACCATCAGGTTCAGAGTAGAGCACCTTGACCGCTAGGCTACCATAGCACCACGTTAATGCTGCAACAGCCGGCTTACTTGTTAAGACGGAGTACTGTTTAATAAATATTTTTAAATATTTAATTGACGCACTGGTCAAAATGACACATCTTGTTCGTTTCTGGCCATTCCAGTGCATCCCTACAAAGTGGGTACGAAACAAAACCCAAAACAATGCACATAAAATTTGATCGGAAAGCTTAACTGGATGTTTGTGGACAGTTTTGGGTTCCTCTCAGTGCCAGGGTTGTGCTTCAGTGTTCGGGGCCCGCTTACTCACTATCCTGTGCCCACTGGCAAACCTTGCAGCTTGGTGGGGAATCCCAGGAGCGCCATCTAACTGAACACCTGAACCCCAGGCCAAAAATGTACTCTCTCATCCTTCAGACAAGGCCATGGAGAAGCTGAAGCCTCTGCTCAGATTGCACATCCTGTGAAACCTTGGAAGACTCTCTCCACCTCAAGTACATTCTTCACATTCATGTTTGATGGAATTTGTTTTTCTTGCAATCTATTGTCTGCGTGGCACAGTTCCATCAGAACCTTCGAAAAATCTCAACTTTAAAACGAAAAAACAGGTCGTATCCACTCCTACAGAGCCATGTGATGATATAAGGGATGGTGTTGCACAAACAAGGAGACGAAGCTACAGCTCTGAATGTCCCCTTTAATTTTATCGGATTCCAAGCGGTTTAGATCAACCCAGGATTACAAGTCGATGAAACCTGCAATTAGGCGAGAACAGACCTTACAATCGGGCTATAAAACAAAACACAAAGGAGGCAAAGGGATTAGGAAAGCCTCGGGTCGGGACGGGACGGCAGCGAGGCGCTGAACCGAGACCGGTGGGCACATACCTTGGCGTAGTCTGCGCCGTGCTTCTCCTTGTAGCCATTCCGACAGACCGTATAATTATAGAAGCGGGAATTTTTGATGAGCCCCACCCACTCGCGCCACCCAGGAGGAATGTAGCTGCCGTTGTACTCGTTCAGGTACTTCCCGAAGAAACCTGTGAGAAAGGACGACACGAGCCATCAAAACTCCGAAACTATCATTAGTGCCATGACGAGACTAGACGGCTCGTTTACCTTCTCACGCGTTCCAAGTGCAGTCGTACGGTTAAACGCTCATCGAGCGAGTCTGCTTACACATCAGTGCACGTCTACATTTTTCCCCTAAGCCCTTAAAACATCTCTCCCGTGAGTTGGGCCAGCTGCCAGTCTGCCCACTAATGTAACTGGAGATCAGCTGGCTGCATTAGGACCGACGTTATTGTGCAGTCACTCTGCATGGACCCAGCATTACGGACCTGAACATCCACCCATGTGATCTGATCTCCATCCAAAGCATAACAGATTAAGTCCATCTTTCTAAACTAATGAGACAAAGTACTTTATGTCTTCATTCAAAACGCTGAATGAATCACAGCTTGGAAAAGCGTTTCTTCAAAACTGGGGAAATTATTTGCATGCTTCGGCAAGAAATTTAAATTAAACTTTAGAAACTGATATGTAGCTCTACTTTGAGGATGTAACCAGACCAGGGTTTGGGGTCTTCCAAACAGGTCTGGCACGACTGGCGTTGTGCGTTTTGGGAAGTCCAAAACCAGGCGTGAACAGGACTCTCAGAAGGCAGAAGGACCTTGAATGTTTCCCAAAAACATGCAGTGAAACAAAGGCGGCGTTTTATTGTAATATAAAGACTAACCAGGTTTGTTTTTTTACATTCTGATTTTGTTTTCATTAAGAAAGTCACATATTAAAATTTTCTGCCCAGTTGTAGGGACTCGTTAGGAGATCCGTACCTGTCCTGTAGCCCGTGTTGTTGAGGTAGACGGCGAAGGAGCGAGGCTCGTGTTGCACCTGCCACGAGGGAGAGGAGCAGTTCTCGTTGTTGGTGTAAGTGTTGTGGTTGTGGACGTACTTCCCGGTCAGCATAGACGAGCGAGACGGGCAGCACATGGGCGTCGTCACGAAGGCGTTGGTGAAGGCTTGGCCTCCTTCCTCCATAATCTTACGGGTTTTATTCATCACCTGCAAGGAGCCTGGAGTCAAAAGCCAGACCATTAGTGGTGACGTGGTGACAGGGAAACGGCCCTGCAGCGGCTGCTTGAGGTTTGGTGACTAAGAGCCTCCAGACATAACTGAGACCGTTTAGTTTAAGAGCTTAAAATTCAAAAACGTGACAGTGAGACCGAGCTTTTGCTTATTGTTACCCAGGCGAAGCGACGACAGCTCGGGCCAGCTTTTATCTGACATAGCGCAGCCGTGTTGGCATCCCGACTCGGAATGCCTAGACTGCTGAATCACAGATGCTAAAAACTATGAAATCGAGATCAAGTTTTCCTGGCTGGTTCCAGTTAGCAGTAAAGCACTCCCATCCAAACAGCCTTGTTTGCTTGGAAAGTGACCAGACCATGGAACTGTCCAACAAGCAGACTGGATCTCCTGATGGAATCGCAATGACTAACAGTGCCTGATCAGGAATTAGGAGAGCACATAATCAACCACATAGTCCAGAACACTAAATATATCAGTCTGGGCCCGCATGGCGTCACGGGGGCAACACGGGGGCAAGGAAATGCCAGGCTGCCAATGAAACAACTATGGCATGATTGTTATTCTGTGCAGAGGGACTTTTTTAGCTCTTACTTTTCTGAGCAAACAGGAACCCTGAGTAACGCACATATGTGGTGACTGGTCCTGCCTTCTTTTTATCTAAACTTGATCACCAGTAACCAGATCATACTCCGATTTCTGCAGGTATCCGATTATTCAATCAGTCATGTACACGACCGCACACTCCGATCTAAAAATCAGATTAACAGAGAAAAATCCAACAAAGAGAGCTGGATTATAGTTTAGTAATTTCACAAGTAATCCCAAACTACTAGCTGCTTTTGGAACCAAGCACGGTTGCCAGGTCCTCATTCTAAGATTTGCCTCTTTTAGGCTCGTTTCCACAGACCTGGGTGCTTATTTCTCCTGCCGGATCTGGCAACCCTAAAATGAAATGCTTGAGGAAATTTGAAATGTATCACGAAGTATAATAAAGTTTATGTCCCATAATTGTGTGAGATTACTGGCTGCTGGCAAAGTCTGCAAACATCTGATCACGTCCAGAGTTTATCTGAATCCTCGAGTGCATACAAACACTTTTTAAAACGCTTTTGGTCTAAAAGTGACTCCAGAGACTCAGAGTTGACACCATGAAGTTAGAAACTATAAGAAACGACATTAAGAATAAGGAGTTTTTGTATTAATAACATTACAGGTCTTATGATTGTACATTAATATTACTAAAGCTCAGAGGTTCTGCTCTAACAGGAGACATTCGCTCACCCAGCTCTACGTCCTGGTCGTCCGTCATGATGAGGATGATATTGGGTCGGATGTTCCGTCGGTCCCGTTGAACCCGACCCCTGAGACTGTGACCGCGCGTGGTGAAGCCTGAGCAGCCCAGCGGAGCGGTCAGGGTAAGGACCAGCAGCCACGCCAGGCTCGCAGGCTTCATAATGGGGGAATAACGAGGACGATCCTGCTGCCGTCAGCTCACCGAGCGGCTCAACTCACCGGCAAGCCTGAAGGGAAGAAGAAAGATGTGGTCACGCTTCCGAGTACTGGAGTACGGTGCAGAACCAGAGGCTGCGGCTGAATCAAATGGAACATATCGACGTTTACAGAGCCTCTTTTAATGGGAGGCTTTAAACTAAACGACGATGCCAGAGCTCTCGCTGAAAAGCCGTAACACACTCGCACCTGATAAACTGATTATGCAGGCTCTTAAACTGAACGTTATGTCTGTAGAGCTGGAATCGGCAAACCAGCGGCACGGGTTCGAAGATTGTACCGGAAACGTTTTTCAGTTTGTCTTTTCGGTTTTCCTTAACGAGATTAAATTTGCACTGAAACAAACGCTGTAAGCACCATGGGGCAAATCGGATCCAAAAGAAGGACTAACAGATGCAAAATCCTGATAATTCAGTTCCTACCTGCACAGTGCTCTCATTCTGCTGAAACACACACACACACACACACACACACACACACACACACACACAGTCCTGAGGGCAGTTCGGTCCCTTCCTGTGTGTACAGACAAGCCTCCACTCTCACACTCAGCCTCTCACCCTTTCTTTCTCTCTCTCAGTCTGTCCCATTGAGTTACCCTCACCGCAGGAGGACCGTTCCCACTGGCCGTGACGACCGTTCTGAGCCAATCAGGCTCCAGCTCTGAGCTGTCAATCATGTTACGGGTGTGATGACCACCAGAGGATGACTGGTGGGAGAGGGGCCCAGGAGAGGGAGGAGGAGGTTCCGCTACATTAACCTCTCGCTGAGAAGGGGAAACGCTACGCACCACTTCATATAACTAAACACCAGTCCCAGATGGGCCCAGTCCAGCACGTTAGGGAAGAAGGATGTTTACTCATTTACAAATAAATACGAAGAATCAGTGTGAAAAACAAGCAAAAAGCCTACATTCTTATAACCATAAACCACTTTATAAAAGTACTCATTTCTCAACTTTAATGTTTATTAGGAGGATAAGAATGTAGGAGACACTTATACTTATGGTTTAAAAAAATCACATGACATAGAAGGAAAAACGTATGATTGCAATAAAATAGAACAGTGTAATAATAATAAAATAACAATAAAAAATACAATGGATATAAAAAAATTTATGTTTTAATAGGATAGATAAAAATTAAAAGGAAGAATCCAAGTAAAATAAAAGAAAATTAATAAATAATGTCCATCAGCCTCAAAAATGTAAAAAAAAAAATTATATATAATAAATACAGGAAAATATTTAAATGGGCAAAACAAACTAATAAAAAAAAAATTAAAAAGTGATTACACGTGTAAAAAATAAATAAATAAATAAATAAATGAATGAAGTAAAAGCAGAGACACTTTCCAAAATGATTTTAAGTAGTATAATTAATATATAAGTTTTGCATATATTAGAAATCTAAAAATATTATGTTTCATCCTGGTCAGGGCCATGGAAAAGCCTAACCAGCAGCACAGGGTGCAAGACAAGAGCAAGCCTAAGACGGGTGTCCTAAATTGTTCTTAAATTAGAATAGATTTATTGTCACTGAGAAAAGTGTTGCATACAAAGTAAAATTTTAGAGTATAGGGAAATATAGAGTAGACTCCTCTCTCAGGCAGCACAACAAATATAAAAATGAAAGATAAAATGAATAATTCAAATAATTAAAACAAAATGTACAGATGCATAAATCACAGATGCATTGTTGTTTGTTGTAGATTTCTTCGTCTCCACAAAAGTGACGTTACCACTGATTTTGAGCCTTTTTATATTAAAGGTTCAGTAAAATATTTTAGCCGTTTGTGTGTTTAATTGTCTTCTTAAATAAAAGGCAGAAGGAAAGCTCCTTTAGCTCCAGTAAGCTATAAGTCCATTAGGATGATAAACAAAAAACATACTGTAGTTCTGAATAATTGTGTGATCTCATTAATAAGAAGCGGCACGGCAAAACAGACTTTGATGGACACGTAGTATGAAGATCATAACCGAAGACCTTCTGTGCTTCCAGATGGTTTGGATGCTGATCTTTGTTTGGAATCGATGAGCTGAAACATGAAGGTCTGCAAACGCCAGAGCCTTCACTGTAACCTTACAGCGATTAATATTCATAACGAGCGTTACTGAGCCTCAGGATGTTAATGAGGTCATGTTGAACCCCCAGGGTGTTGGGGGGGGAATGGACCGGGGTTAAAAGTGAAAATTTGCCCTTAATACCCAAGAAACAAAGGATGTTTATTAAATCGTGTTTTTTAGGACTTTTCGTGCCGGAGAAAAACTGATAATGTGTTTCTCAGATGCAGCCCTAAGTGCTTTTTTGGACAGTGTGGATTTGTGACAAGCCGCCTGAGGGTTAGCCAGTCCAATCGTCCCAGCAGCGCTGTGCAAACACTCGGCTATTTGGACAAACCCGCAGAAGAGGGGCAGAAGGATCCACATTACACTTTGGTCTCTTTATACACAGAGCTAGAATGAACCAAGTTGATACTACAGTAAGGCACTTCAGGGGGCACAGTTGGTAGAGCAGTGACTCAAGTTTAAAGCCGCCAGCAGTGGACTGTCACACGATCTCTGCTGCATGGTCACAGGCCAAAACCTCACACACAGAGCTTATAGATTACTGTCCAAAAGTCTCAGGCCACCATAGGATTTGTTATTTTAGCAAAGCCTTAATGATCAAATATACCATATTAAAAACCTGAACCAAAGTCACAAATTACACTTTTCCCCAATTGATCCTCATTTCAATGTTTGTGAGCTTTAGCAAAGGTCAACTTGGCATCCCGATGAAGCAGCTATTACTCAAGCGTAAGGGGAGATCACGCCCCCCTTCTACCCTATAGAATCTGTGTTCATTCGTGTCCATTTTTTACTATAGCAAACAAATTTATAGTTGCATTCTAATAAAGAGACTGAGAAAACTGCCCAAGAAGTGGCCTAAGACTTTTGCACAGTAATGCATTACACCATAGTGCTATTATATGGCAGATGAATTCATCAGTAACCAGCACGGACGCTGAGCCGAACCTACTAAGGGTACCAGTCTATAATAGGGCATCAATATCACACCTTGTGCCAGTAACTGGAGGTGCCAACAGACCTGGACCCTGGAGCTCTAAAGGACGATGGACCTGATCAAATGTGAGCAACCCCCGCAGAGCCGTGCTCTCATATCCCACTGCACGACGAGCTTCACCGGTTTAGCAGCGGCATTGTTAACTTCCGCCCACTCACCGGCCTCCCCTTAATTAACCCACCAGTCAATCCAAACGGATCAAGCACTTCAGCGGCGAGCCCCAAATTAAACCCCTGCACTGCAATTTGGGAAAGGCTCAGCATGAAATAGTGCTTCTATTTTAAGGCGCCGCCAATTACGGGTTGCTTTTAATTACCCTCATTATTATATAAATGGGTCCCCAGCCAGCAGACCTGCAGAGGGAAAAGCGCCTCCTTTTTGCCCTGTACTGATTCCTCTTAGGAAAAGAGCCCGGTCCGTCCAGGCAAATCCCGCCCACTTGCTAAGGCAGGAAAACGGGCTTTTACCAAGTCCAGCCTGGCATGCAGCTGACATCATGTCATGTTTATTGCTGAAACGTCCTGGCGGCTCCCGGCAAGTTAAGAGGAACTGTTTTGTAAGCAGCAGAACCGTGCACTTGCTCAGGAATCTGCAAAAACAAGACCTTTTTTGTTCTCCAATAAGCCGATCCAGGAGGTGCAGGTAGGTGGATGTTTGAGGAGCTGCCGGGCGGGATGCCGTGCTCGCCCGGGGTGAGGGCTGGAGAGCGCGTGCGCGCACACACAAACACGCGCACACACACACACACACACACACACACACACACACACACACACACACACCCCTACCTTAGGCTGTAATGAATGTGCCAGTCAGGAATCCGGAGGACTGGGGTGCATTCTGAAGGACGGAGCACGAATGGGCTAACGTGCAACTAAGCATGAAATCCAAACACTGGTAGCAGGATCTGGGTGTTTGCTCACGGCCAGCGAGGGGGTGGGGGTGGGGGGTGTTGGTGCTTTAAGTCAGAGCAGTACCTTTGAACTACAGGCTGAATTTCTGGACTAATCTGCGCAGACCAATTATGAGCAATAACAAGACGAGACAGGTCGACTTCTCAAGAAATCGTTCACCTCCCTCTAGAAAGCCAGGAGGCCGGGTCTGGCTGCACCCGCCTCACCCTTACGGTCAAATGGTACCAATTATCCTGGCAGACTGGAGCTCGAAGTGGCCAGATTTTCTAGACAAGTTTCTCAAAGTGACATTTCATTCGCTACGAAAACAGGGGCAGAACCCGGGTAGCTTAAAAGTTCCATTAGTGCAGCAGTGCTACAGAAGAACGACAGCGGCGTTAACGCCAATAAAAGTGTCTGGATCGTTTTTAATCAACTCTCAGAAGATAAATTCCCGTTTTACGCCCGTGTATCGTGATCACGGGGGAACGTCTGAACAATAAAATTAACCAGTCAACTCCTCAGGGGGTAGAGCGATTTTTTTTTAACGTTTTTCACTGTTCAATTTGGTGAAACGGAAAAAAACTAAAAAAAGTCAAACGCATCAGATTTTAAATCTAACATCCGACATAAGAAAACTAAAAATTGTCATGGTGTTGACTTATTTTACAGCCTCCAATCTACAGTGTGAGACATTTGGAATGTATATTTACCGTTATTTAGCTTGATTGGTTCACAGAAAAAATCAAATCAAGCAATTAAAAAACGAGGAAACAAGAATGATGAAGGAAGGAACAAATCTCCCAAAGCCACAAAATTAAAATGACGATTAAAGCAGCTTTGCTGGATTCTTTCCGGATGCTGACAGTTGTTGTATTTTAACGATGACGTCCCCCAATAGGCTGTTAAACGTCCGAATTGAAAACGTGTCCGCCTCAGACGAGTGTTCGGGTAAAGTAAGGTTAAGAAAACATGTTAACACAAAAATGACGACTTCTCTACTAATTTCTTGAACTGTTTTAAAAAGCAAAGTGTTAAGAAATAAATCAGATCGTTCCTGTGACGTATTTGAAAGAATTCTGTGTGTAATCTTTTCTTGAAACACACATTTAAGATGATTTTTTTTAAAGATACGGACATGAATCCGGTCCCAGATTCTGTTCACATTTCAATCGCAACCAACTGTGAGAAAAAAGAGCAAAGAGTCCCTGTGGTTTTAGGCGTTTAGGTCGCCTGAACAAAGCTTAAAGCTCTACAGACTTTGTTTCTCGCAAATCTGGAAATTTGGGGGTAAGAACCACCAGCCAATCAGAGTGCAGACACTGGGCAGGACTCCTGCTCCACATGCTGGGCCACTTAGTGGTTACGCATGTCCTACGCGACTACGTTAAATTTAACAACAGGTATGAGACTGATCACAAAGACCCCGTTCCCGCCTCTGTTGTGGTCTCACCAAAATTTTTATGGACCTCGTTTTCTCTGTTATAAAATTCCGAATATAACAGCGCCCAGAGACAGCAGACCTAACACACGTGCACGTTAACAAAACCATTTCAAACGTAACATTGTGCCCTCAGACCATCATGCACCGTACACTTTGTCGAATAAATTAAAGACCACTCGAACTCATTTGTTACAGACATCTGTTTTGTGGGACTCGACCTATCGCTTACCCCGAAGAACAGAGGGCGCCGTTACTCACCGCGTATTGTTTTTAGGGATTAGCCCAAATGACCCAGTAAATTAGCCTCTACTGTATTAATCAGCTTTAAGCTTTGGGAAGAATATCTGCAATGGAGGGAAGGGAAAAAAAGAAACAAAAGAGGTCCTGAAGGTTCAAAAGGAGGAAAACAAAAAGGCCACTATGTCGGTTTCAGCCTGTTGCACAGCTGCCAAAAAGAGAGCCCCTGGTGAAAATGGGGCAATTTTCAGATTACTGGGAGGACAGGGCCAAGGGTCCTTCACCGCAATCCACAGTCTTTGCTTCCATGACTATGCTGTTTCTGAGCTGCTTCTTTCATGCTTTAGGCATTTATATTGATTCACCCAGACCTTCAGGTTTCATTCAGGTACCATTCTAACAACAGACAAGGTACCCACTGGGTCACCGTGCCACCCCATCACAGTAAGAAACTTCTCCAGCATGACGTGGCAAACTTCAAAGAACTTGATCCAACCCAATCTAGTGCAAAACATGCAGACACTGGCGTCAGAAGCACCTTCGGTTTCCCTAATGGATCCCAGAAAACCCCTGTCAAGCTTAGTGTAGACAAAGTTCAGGACCAGGATCCAGACCGGCCTAGGAGAGTAAACCAGTGTCCTAACAACCGTACAGAAAAGACCACTACACCAGTGACAAGGTCTGACAGTAGTCCACCACTGGAAAAAAAGAGAGTTCCATCCCTGAATGCCCAGTGAGGGAACCCTTAGAGTCTAGAAGAGGGTTTAGAAAGGTGTGGTTCACCTTTATACATTTTGGTGGCTAAAGGAAACATGGCTACAAAAGCAAAATCAGCGACTCGGCCGTCTCTTCTAACCTCCCAAAATTATGTTCCCAATCCCACATTACTACTAAGGGTGAGGGCGTAATTCCCTGTGATGGACTGGCACCTCGTCCCGGGTATATTCCTGCCTTGTGCCCAGTGTTTCCAAAATAGGAACCGGACCAGTGCAAAGCAGATTAATGACAGATTTTTTTTTGAGCACACAAAAGATTTTCGCTGTTTCTCGGGTTTTTGCGGAACATTAAAAATCACAAAATGTATAAAAAATATATTAAAAATAATAATTCTAACAATAAAGGAATGTTATAAATCATAATATATTACGATTTACAGTAAATAGAGTATTTACTCAGCGGATGAATACTCACCAAAAACGAGAAGTAACACTAGAGCA
>JAUZSU010165308.1:0-13537 GCA_034780255.1 Parotocinclus maculicauda | reverse complement strand
TGTTGTAAAGCTGCTTTGAGACAATGCTCCATTGTAAAAAGCGCTGTATAAATAAATTTTGATTGATTAATTGATTGATGGTATAAGAGTGTTCTTTCAGAAACTGTGTTTGAAGGACCTTTATTGTCTTCTAGAAGCAATTTTATTAATTCTGTCATCCTTCAGCCATAATTCTGAGGAGAAATAGTTTTGTCCAGGAACTTTTTGAGACGGTAAGTGGACGATACAATGGACAACAGTATAGAAACAAGGGGTGACTTTAATATTAGGGGATATTTAAAAATAAATATAAAGTGAATAAAAAAACATTTGATTTCATTAAACAAGCTTATCAGAGAAGCCAATGAAAAGTCAAAGAAAATTGTTCGATGCAAACTCAGTTATTGTGATTGAGTAGTAAGTGATATATTCACGGTGTGAACAGGAGCATGTCAAACTGGATGAGAGTGCTAAACATTGACTGTTCATTTGGACGTATGGTTACCCAAGACAACCAAAACACACTGACAGTGAGATTCTGCTGACTGCAGAATATCAACACTGCAGAATATCATATTACTGATAATGAATGCTAACATCTGTGTGTCTGTAGTTTCTTCCCCAGAGGTGGCACAGAAATGATTTGGTCTTCAAACAGTAGCACTTGTGTTGCAATTATTGAATATTAATCATGTGCACTGATGTAACCCTCTGATAGGGGAGAGTTTAGAATCCTTTATCGAGCATTGTATTATTTTGTTGCTTGAGTAGCACAGCACTCTACAATCAGCAGTGCAGTGACCTGGATTAAAGCTTTCTGGTTGGATCTGTAATCATTTGGACATATTTTACTTCTGTTTTCATTTTATTAACTTGGTTATGCATAGTTGTTAGGTAGCATGCATCAAAAGTGACATCCACCTTCTGCCAGGACTCAAGGCATCCCAGCAGAACATGGCAGGGAGCATCCCACTGTCAGTGTTATCTGTCAGTGGCTTTAATGTTAAGACTGAAGAAAAACAGACAACACATCACTACCACACAGCATTTAGAAACACAGAACAAAAATAGCTAGAGCTCCAACAGTGTCCATAAGCACATGTTCCCTGTCCAGTCTGATGTGAATGTAAATCATAATCACTTTTAAACATTTTAAATCTGATCTAGCCTCTGCCTGCTTAAGGAGGGAAGGCACCCGAGATCATATTTCATACTGCAGACGGCTCTGGTTTCTGCAGTGGAACTATGCGGTATTCTCTCAGAGCCAAGAGAAGGACATGCCGAATGGCCTGAGATGAAAGAGCCCACTAGATCTGAAACCCAGGATCACCCGATTGCTTTTTCTATACAGTAAATTGTAAAGAATTAAATCTATTTCTTTACCCAGGATTAAAAGAAGTTATAGAGAAGTGAAGGATGGGACATGACAGACTAAGCTTTTAAAGTATAGTTAAGTTTTGAAAATACTATTTAGACTAATTCAAGTCAAATTCAATGAAAACAAAGGACCACTAAACTGGACGTTGTCAACAATCCAATGAACTACATAGAATAATAAAACACAGCTACAATAATAATAAAAAGGGATAGAATTAACCATGTTTTATAAACAATATTTGAAAAATACTGGTATTATTTTATATATAGTTCTAGGTGTAAGCATACCCTGCATGAGAAATGAGTCCATCACAGCCTGAGAGCAATTATTATTAAATAATTAAAAAAAAAAAGTACCAATGTACCAAATTGCAGCAGATAAACTTTTACATGGTAAAATCCAACCAATCGTAAGTTAAGGACCTAGATCAAGAACCCAAAAGTGCCAACCAGTATCAAAATCAAAAATTATTCAAATACAAAAAGCTACCAAAGTACTGGCCATTCAAAACACACAAAAACCTATTTGTTTTTGGTTCAGGGGGAAAATTCAGGAAATTATCTTTTCTAGTTTTTCTGTTTCTCTATATACTTTGTTAGTTTCCTTTACTCTTTTCTCTAATGGTCATTACTCCTGTAGGACCAGCACAGATCAGGTATATTGGGTGGTGGATCATTCTCAGTACTGCAGGTGTGCTGGTGATATGGTAGTGTGAGCCGAGCTGGTATAAGTGGATCGGCTACAGCAGTGGTGCTGGAGATTTAAACCCCATTGGAGTCACTGCTGGACTGAAAATGGTCCATCATCCCAAAATGTCCAGCTACCAGCATCCTGGAGACAGCATCCTGTGAGCACTGATGAAGACTAACAAATTGTGCAACGACAGATGAGCAACTGTCTCTGATTACATCTACAAGGTGAAGACAAAGTGAAGCCTTAATAAAGTCAGACAGTGAGTGAAGAGTGTTTTAAAACTCCAGCAGTACTGCTGTCATACAATCCCACCAGCTCAACACACATTAACACATCAGTGTCACTGCAGTACTGAGAATGATCCTTCACCCATATAGTACCTGATCCGTGCTGGTCCTGTGGGGGTCCTGACCATTAATAGACAAAATAGTATGTAGAGAAACTGACTACAGCAAAACTTAAAGAATAAGCTAAAAAGACTCTTGCATTGCACTATATCTGTGGTGCATTATGCAGGGAGAAGTTAGCAAACTAGGCTGTGAAGCTGTTCCAGTTGCTGCAGTATTTGGAGATAACCAATTCTGGTCTTAAAGACAAACCTATGTACTCACTGCTGTTGTGGCAGCTGCCTTCTTGGATTCTTCAGTCAGGAAGGTAAGCATCTTTTCCACCTTCTGCGCCTCCTCTTTACTGATGTACTCTGTATCTGTGGAAGTAAAAGTCATATTACACAAACATTTCCAGATTAGCATCAGTCTATTACAAACTAAAGCAAGAGGAAGGATAGTGTTAAATGCTACACTGTAGTACACTATAGTTCGTAGGTTACATAATATACTGCTCACAAAAAATTTTAGGAGCAGTGTATATTCAGTATACTATAATCTATACACTACTACTACTACTAAAATATAATATACTATAATCTCTCACACAGCTGTTGAAACTCTATGGTCTTCCCCAGATGAGGCAACAGTGAGGTCTGTTTGATGGACAGCATCCAAACCGAACCTCCTGATAGGCGACAATCACCCCAGGCTTTCAGAAAATTGTTTCAGGCAATTCTCGGAAGCACACAGAATGCACAAAGCAGACTTGGGTGATGCATAACTTGACTCTTGATTATTAAGGTAATAAGTATACTTAAATCCCCATACTCTACATCCTTATGTCATTACTCCATCCATCAATCGCCTCAGCTTTGTTTACGCCTGGTCCTGGGCTCATCACCAATGCATTTGGACACCAAGATTTACTTGCTGATTATAGTGTGTGGAGGGGAAGTCAGCCTTCCATTAAACTGCCTCAATTTTTCTAGTTTCAATCCCCGATTGCAATTTCATGCCTGTCTAGCCTGCCAGACCCTAAATTGGCTCTGACACTGCCAATCATCACATGCATTTTGGGCTGATGAGCAAAACGGCAGTAGATCCCTGGGTGGCAATGAAGAAAGGAGTGCAAGATGGCAAAACTACATAATAACTGCATTATTAGCCTCAGAGCATTCAGAAATCAGCAGGAAAGAATCAACAGACGTCAAGACAAGACCTTGCTCTGAAGAGATGGATTTGTTGGCAGGAGGCCAAGGCATCTCTGATTAGTTGATTTCCACGGACACAGACATGGACAGAACACGTATGATTATTGCCAATCACAGGGGAACTTTGAGTTTCTGTTTAGAAGCTCTTCATTCTAATTTCAAATCTCATTGTTTTGCAATCTCATATCACTCGAGAGCAATGTTTCTCAAAAATGAAGCTGTACTCGTAGCTTCATAATTCAATCTACAGGTAAATACCTTCATTTTCTATGTTTCTTATAAATATTGATGGTTGTCAATAACCAGAAATCAGAAAAAGTTGGAAAGTTTATGCATATTAAAAAAAACTAGCTGACCTTGGGTTGACTTTTATTTCATTGCAGACAGTATTAATTTTTTTAATAAAAAAATGAGACATTTAATATTTTGTTTGGTCTACTTCATTTCATTTGTTTATAAACATCAATTTTCGCATTTGAACACATTCCAAAAAAAGTTGGGATGGTAAAGCATTTGCCACTTTGTAATTGTCCCATTCTTTTTCCCCACACTTTGGGGGAAAAAACATACCAAGTGATTTAGTGTTTGAGGTGTTCTGTTCTGTCCCACTCTTCCTTAAGATGTGCAACAGTATGAGGTTGTTGTTGGACTTTTTAAGATTTAACGATTGAGAATTGGAATCATTTGTGTAATAAAGCAGCAGCAGGATTAATATTAGGGATTGGACGAGTACTTTTGCAACATTCCTAGACCATCTGGGGATGGCTCAGTGATCATGTGGGTCTGTTTTTCCAGCAAAATTCCTAAGCAACTTGTTTGGATACAAGCTATCATGGGCTTCCCCAAAAAGCAGCAAAATGAAAATCAAAATCCTGGATGCCCAAAACAGGAACCGACTCAATCTTCCAGCAGGACAATAATCACCATGGGCAGCATGACAGTGAATAAACATCTCAAAATGAACAGAGAAATGGTTTATTGACCAGTTTTGCCTTGCCTAAACTTCACGTAAAAAGAGTGGAATGAGCTATAAATGAAAGTCCACAAGCCTGGTCCTCAGAATCTAAAAGATTTAGACACATTCTGTATTGAGGTCACAGATCCCTTACGTGTTCTCCAGTCTCATTAACCATTATGGGAGAAAGACCAACTGGCGAAAAGCACGTTTGACTAAAAAAAACAGTAAATCAATATAGTAAAGGTTGCGTTCACTCTTCATAAGTCGCTTCACTGACCCTCTGTAGCTTACCACATCAGATTCAAAACCCTGATCCTCGCCTACAAAGCCAAAATTGGAACAGCATAATCTTACCTAAAGGCTCTTATTAAACTACGTTCTGTACCTCGTACCCTCAGAGAATTGAGCACGGCTCGACAGGATCCTCTACGTAAGATGAAAGGAAGTCCAGCATCAACACTCTTTTCCGTCTTGGCACCCAGGTGGTGGAATGAACTTTTACTGAATGCCCAAATGGCCGAGTCTCTTGCTCTCTTCAAACGGTGAGTGAAAACGTACCTCTTCACCCAGCACTTAAGCTAAGACTTTTTTTCTAAAAATCACCGTAAGTCCCTCTGAATAAGAGCATCTGCTAAATGTAAATAATCTATTATCTCTTCCTTCTTGAATAGAAACAGGGTGAGGTGACGATGAATGATGAATTCAGAAATCAAAGTCACATTTATTTCTAAAGCGCACTATACAGCTGAGCATTGTCTAAAAGCTGCCATATAATTATTACAATTACAATGTTACACAATTATTCCATTATATAGAACCAAAGCCCTAACTAGCAAGCCTTGGACAACAGTACCAAAGATAAACTCCCTAAACTTCATAAGGAAGAGACATTGAAATGACCAAGACTCAAAAAGAGACCCAACCTCCGAGTCTAGATACATGTTAAAAAGAGATTAAATGATAAAAGAGAATGAATGATAAAAGATTAAAGATTATTACATTGGTTGCCTTATACAGTCCAAAAATGTGTGTTAGGTTAATTGGTGTTTCTAAAGTGCCCTTATTGTGTGAATGTTGGATTGTTTGCGCTCTAAGACAGATTGGTACCCTGTCTCAGGTTGTTCCTGCCTTGCCCCCTGTGCTGCTGATTAGGCACTGGCTTTCCCACGACCCTGACCAGGATTAAGCGGATAATGAATGAGCAATATTATGAAGAACATAATAAAACAGAATATAATACAATAGTGAGACAATGGTGTTTTCAAATAAAACACTGAATACAATAACATGGGGCATTTGTAAATACATGCACTGGAGTCAGTGAAGGTGTAAATAGAAGAGGCTGACATTTTTTTAGGAATCCCACGGGTCATGCGATTCCCATGGGATTCCTGCAGGATGGGACTCAACGTAACTATTTACTCACGTGATTGGGATGGTACAGAATTAAAAAAAAGTTAACGAGAACAGACGGGAGCAGGAACCAATAAATTAGACAAAAGACAACCATAACGCCTAATCTATAAAGCTTCATATACACTTTTTTCTTTATACAAAACTCAGGCACAGTATGTGAATTGTGAAGGTAATGCCTTTATGCACATTTGTTGGTTGACAACAGTTCTCTTGCTTTGTGCAGTTTTTTCTTTAGGCAAATTAATGCCTAATGTTTTAAGGAAATAATTACTCAATAAATGAGTAAAATGCAACTTTATGTTTGGGTTTATTCAACAGGGACTGTTGATCCTCCATAGGAAAAACTATAGGGACCACAGACCATGTATTATTTATGTTTTGTGGCCTTTAGTGATGGATTTTTTTTTAATAAGGCATAAAATGTCTCCCTATATCACCACAAATGAACTGTACCTGTTGCCATATCCTTTGAAATAAAACTGCAGAACACAAACTAATCTTGTCTCTGGGGATAAGATTAAATTTAATTGTATTACCTAAAAAACTCAAATAAGTAGGAAAAACGGGAGCGGTACAGGAGTGGGAGTCATTTTGAATGGGAGCGGGATGGGAGTGGGAGTCATTTTACCAGGAGTGGGACAGGACAGGAATTTGTTTTTTTTGTTTTTTCATCACCGGAATTGGAATGGGACAAGATTATTTTCTGTGGGAGTGGGATGGGACAGGAATGAAAATCCACTCCCGTGTCACCCTCTAGTAAACAGTTCTAATTTGAGAGTAACAATTGTCCAGTTTATGGCCCATACATACAATACCAATGTAGTGGGAAACAGCACAACAAGAAACATCTACAAATCCAGTTATAAAATAATAGTACAAATTGCTACAGTTTATGTAGAACGTTGCTCTAAGGAGCAAACCAGAACTGAGTTAATGTTTTTTTCCCACACTAAAAGTAAATTATCCTCTCAACTCAACTTTATAAGCCCTAGGTTACCTCCCTGATAGCTGGATACTACCATACTATCCTCTTGGCTGGCACAATGCCTAAAATGCCCCACAGCATTATATATGATAAATATTCCATTAAATCCATTTAACAAATAGATTTTAAGGTTCGTTCTATCTAATGTATTGCAATAGTGTGCTTGAAACATTTAGAAAAAGCCAATTCACCTCGGGTCATTAAGTTGCCACTGCCCAACACAATACCATAATGCTTTGCCTGTGGTGCACTGCCAGTGCTTATCGCATAAATACCCATCACAAGCAAGTGGCATGCTTGGGTTCTCAGTAAAAAGATCCATTAAAGTAACAAACTCCAGCGGGGCTACTGGATATCATAATCAAACGACCTTCATTCAGTTTCATCCGTGGTTGTTAAATGGGTGCACAATACACTGTGCATTACTGCAGACCATACAATGCATGTGGTTTCAATTTTATTTTTCATGTTTAACTCTGCATATCCTGGGCAGTGGGTTGGATCATGGGGTCACAATGTGGGATGTCCATCAGACATGCGTAATTATGCCTGGGTGATGCTCGACTCAGCCAAGAACAAGGGTTACCATGGTGGCCTCTGTTTTGCTTTTATCCTTTTGGAGAATCTGGGGACTCTTGGATTTTCCCCATCCACCCTAAAGCACTGCTGTAATCAACTATCAACATTTTGATTTGTGTCCTTTACCAACATTTTCAACAATTCACTGGAACTCTGCTCGGTTCCTACATGCTTCAAAACATCAACCATCATTTCAGTTCCCAAGAAGACAACAACTACTGGTCTAAATGATTACAGCCCTGAACTTTATAGTCATGACCTCTATACATTTCTGACCTTTGCAATCATGAAGGTCTTCAGGCGCCTTGTCTTAGTCCACCAGAAGGCCATTACAAACCCTCTGCTGGATCCCCTGCAGTTCACGTACAGATCTAACAGGTCTGTCAGTTATGCAACCAAATTGGTCCTGCACTTCATACTACAAAATCTTGACAGTCTTGGAACCTACACTAGAACTCTGTTTGTGGACTCATCACTCAAAACCATAGTGACAGAGCTTCTGTAGGACAAACTGAGCCAGTTGTCAGTGCAAATCCCACATGCCAAATAGGAGACAGCACGTGCGGATAGGAAAAGACGTCAGACCCCCAGGTCTTCAGTACTGGAGTACCTAAAGGTTGCATACTCTCACCTTTTCTTTTCAGTATTTACACAAATGACTGTGCCTTTATGACACCACTGAGGTGGGTCTCATAGCCAATGGAAATGCCTACAGAAAGGAAGTCTGGCAGCTGGTCTACTGGTGCAGCAACAACCCCATGTTACTAAACACCAAAAAGACAGTGAAGATGGTGGTGGATTTCAGGAGCGAAACAACAGCTGATCCCTCTTATCCTGGACAACAACTTTTTCATCCACATCGCTCTGGCAGAAGATACAGGACCATTAACGCCAACAAAACCTGACAGGCTAACAGCTTTTTTCCATCGAGTTAATCAACCCCAGTGGTCACCTCGCATCATAACTGGAACCAACAACCTACTTGTTGAATTACAGAGCATTTATTCTGGTACACTCTGCTTATTTTACAGAATGACTATTTGCACAAATGTACTGCAAATATCTGCATATCCTTAAATAATCCTTGTGTACTTATTCTTAACTGTATTTAGTTTTAAAAAGCTGTAAACTGTCTGGTCTGTTTGGTACATGTCATACATGCGTTCCACTCACCAAGACAAATTCCTTGTATGTATAAAATACTGATTCAAACGTACATCCTTGTGTTCAGCACGGGACAAGCAATAGTGCCTTGCTGTGTTCACATAATGTGTATTCGATTAGTAAATTATCACTAATTGCCAGATAAAATCCGCAGAGCACTTCCCTTAATTCAGGAACTGAATGTATACTATTATGCAAATACCATCAGAGTGTTTTTAACTTAAGAACCCAAAATCGCCTCTACAGGGGTTCCCTTTTCCCCATGACTATGTATGTGACAGCTAATGCACAAAGTGACAGCTATTCCTCTTTATTAATGCAAAAGCAGAACAAATAGATGTATTTATATTAAGCCCTGCTGCTCCAGAGTTCACATAAAATCACATTTGAAATACAGCAAAAGCACTTAAACGTAAAAACTAATTCTACAAAAAAGGCAACTGAGAAATAAATAAAATGGATAGAAAGGGCAGCCCTGACATGGTCTAATCACTGGCGTTTGATGAAGTGGCTTGGATTCTCAATGACCCAATAAAAGGGTGGGAAGGCAAAGCAACATGATGAGGGAGGAGGGAGTGAGTGGCAACTGGCCATGGTGTCCATGACGACCCTTCAGTCCCCATGGGAACGAGGAAGCCCGTGATTTGTTCTTGTCCAGCAGGCGGACAGCTTTCCAAGAGACCGAGCTATACAGGCCTCATGGTGAGTACAAAACTGGTGACATCTGATGGACTGTGATATCGCAGCAGGATATTGTGGGTATTCTCATTTCCTAACAGCTCTCAAAGCATATCTAGTGGATTGTCAGCTCTAAACTGCCCCTGAGCAAGCACTTCTTGACTGCTGTTTATAAAGGAGCACTTTCTATTCATATTAAACCATTAATCTGATTTCAGTGAATTATTACATATTATTAGGCAGACACTCTTATTGAGAGTTGCTTACAAATGAACCAAGCCAGGCCATTGTAGGCTAAAGGCCTTGCTCAATGACCAACCAGTGACAGCTTGGCGGAGGTTGGATTTGAACCCTGGACCTTCAAGCTCACATTACCTTATCCACTTTGACCTCCAAGTCCCTTCTGTGACTCAGAGCTAAGAGTAAGCTGCTGGTAACAACAGCTGCTAAGGAACTGGGCTGGTCCATCTTGCTGGGTCAGGTGGTGTGGTTTCGGGGCCCTGTGACAGACTGGCATTCCATCCAGAGTGTACTTTTGCCCGGCCTAATGAGCTCTTGTTTCATTGCTGCCTCACAATCCTGATAAGATGTGGGAGCTTAAATCCCATTCGGTGAGTGACTGAGTATCTTTCCATTGCGGCATTTACCTTAATTTACAAAACTGGCAAAAAGGTGGACAGCAAATCTCTACCCAATACTCCAAATTTAATCATGTTGTTTGTATCTTTTTATCTGTTTAATTCTGCTTGTATCTGTCAGGTTTAGAATGTTTAACCATATCAAGAATGGCCTAAGGACAGCACACTATAGTGGATGTACATGTACTTCACTTTACAATTACCTAACCTCCATACTAGTTGGATGAGGACAGCACACTATAATGGATGTATATGTATATACATGTAATGTATATACATGATCAATTCAACTTACGGTGGATTTGTCAGATCATATCTCCATCGTTAAAAACGGACCACCTACCAATTGAGAAGCATAATTAAGATTCAGTATGAATTTGCTCTGTTTGTGTTACTGGTCTAATCTCAGAGTCTGAGTGATATGATTATATTAGGGACAACTCCCTTTCATTTTCCAGGTAGAGAGAAGTGCATGTCTACCTATCTGCCCTGCCTCTGGGGTCTCTGTCCCTGAGTTTTCTGAAAATATTCAACCACAATAACATCTAGGTAAGGATCGCAATAAGGGATAATTACAACCCTTTTTGCCTTGTTGCCATTTTTGGTTTGAAGCAGCACTCAAATAGACCAAAAAGCCTCTGATCCACTGGACACTTCAGCCATTCAGGCCTCTTGAGAAAAAGCTGTTTGGATGCACAAGCTGTTTTTTATGGGTGCACAGATGCATCAATACCCACTTAGACTAAATAATTAATAAAGGCCCCATCCAGCTGAGTAGTGGCTAAGGGTTGATGTAAGAAGCAGAAATATACCACAAGGCCAGCGCACACTGTCAGCAGCACTACAGGCTTAGGCAGGTATTCTAATGTCAAATACATTATGTGGCCAAAAGCTTGAGTCTGCTCATGCATTAGCACTGCTTAAACCACATGCATTTTGGTCATAAAGGCAAGAGTGTACAGCCAAACTCCATAGGGCATTCTGAACCTGTGGTGTACCAGCCCCTAACACACAGTGGTACAGCTCTTCCTTCTGTCCTCAAGTCCTGTTATTACTAAACATTAATGCATGTGTGTTACTTCAGTTGCTAACAGCTGTTCCAGCTGTGCTATGTAATTTTGGAGCTGATCATATTAATCATTTTTAATATATCTAAGGCCAGACTTTTTAATTGCTTGTTTCGCGGATCCGCCGACGATCATATTTGAAGAATACCAAATATTTTTTTTTTTGGTATTTCTCGGATCCTCAGCAGCACCAATGGTTGAAATAAAAAATAAATAAATAAATAAATAAATTTTTTTTTTTAGCTTTTTCCGCCAACGGTTTTCTTCTGTTCATTTAATTTTTTTCCAGATTTACTTTAATTTAATTGTAGGTTAAATAAATGTTATTTTTAAATAAATATTTATTTTTATTTCTTTCTCCTTCTTTGTATTGATTCCACATAGTCCTTGAGAAACTGAAAAGTGCTGAAAAATAAAGATTTATTTTAATTTTTTTTCCTCCCTCCTCAGTAGAGTCTTAAGTAAAGACATCCGAGAAACAAGCAATTAAAAAAGTCTGGCCTAAGTTAAAAAATGCATTAACGGAATTCAAATTTCAACTGACATTTTCAAAGACTCGGAGCATTCATTCCTCTCCTTCTGTATCCTCATTAACATAAAACAAACACATACATAATACTGTACATAAGAGTACTAGGACACAAATGCATGTTTCCAAATGTACAGGGACACAACCCCACAAGTAGCCAAAAGTGCTGGGACACAAACCCACAAGTGGCCAGAAGTACTGGGACACAAACCCACGTTTGGGCAAAAGAACTAAGATGCACAATGCCACATTTCAAATACTGCCCATGTACCCCCAGATGTACACCCAGATCTACAAATACCTTAGAGAAGAGCAAATTACAAAAAGCTTGGCTAAATGACTGGGACTAGGTTTAAAGACCTTTGAAATTATTACACATGCAATAACCTAAAATGTAATGTGCAATAACCATCAATAATTATATTTGCTCTAGAGTTGGCTTGATTACAGACTCTCACTCCCTGTGATTACGAATCAGTCAATCACTGCACATTTATCAATGTATTCCTGCAGCCAATCCCTAACTATTCGCAGAACTGACTGGGTGTGCCACAGGGGGTAATTAATTTTCCTCTACATTGACTGAATTATTATTACATAGGGTACCAGCCCAGATGATGGATATCCATCACCTCTTTCTAGCCCTCAGACTTTCACTATTCACTGTGACCCACATAATCAAGCAGAACAAGGTAAATTCTGAATACAAGACTGGGTGAAATATGTTTTAATATGTTTAGTGTCTGAGTCTTGCCTGTGTAAAAACAATAAAAATATGTAAAGAAATACAGTAAATTAGTCAAATCTATTCTATTATTTCACAGTGCAGTTCTTCACTGATTTATCTTATAAATAATTACTGAATAATAGTAATAATAGTAGATTCTTACTCATAAAACTGTAAAAAAGTTACTTATAGAGGTTGTGCTATTGGCTTAGAGACTGGTCTATGGATCAGAAGGTCCATGGTTGGGTCCTTGAGCAAGGTCCATGCACACCACACACACTAGACACAGGGACAGACTGTATAGGTGAACTCACAGGCATGTAGGGAGAAGTGCTTGTGATCAGCTCCAGCAGCACTCATGTCTCCTTTCCCAAGCAGGTGCTGGATGGAGTGAAGCTGGAAACACGGATCAGACAGCAGAACAGAGGCAGCCCGACCAATCCTGTAACACACAACAGTACCCGAGATGAATTATGCACACATGCTTTATGATCACACTTTCATTTCTTGCAATACACAGACAAGATGCAACCAGGTGCAACTGCTGACACCAACCCTGATAGACCAGAGCAACACAGACTGTCAGAGTCAAACGTAATAAAATGTAGGCAATGTAGCCTTTAGAATAACCACAATGTAACGACTGTGCTAAATCTAACTCTCTAACACAACTAAGGATTAAACTGTCATAGGAAACAGAGAATACTGACACAGGCTAGGCACCGAACTAAGCAATGTTGTACAAGGGTACAGCTCTCTATCACTGCAACAGGATATGGACATGGGCATTAATTACTTAATATGTGTAATTAGGATGAGATAAGCAAAGTGTTAGGGCACCATTTGATTAGATATACATGGTATAATGACCACATATATAATTGTTTCTCAGTCTCTTTATCAGGATAAAGCCAGAAACACAGAACACACACACACACACACACACACACACACACACACACACACACAAACTCTTGGCAGTACAAGAAACTTCTGCTGACCTTCTCTTATCCCTTGATGTCTGCTGGAGTTACTACAGGCCGCATAAAGTTTGTTTATTTGGCTTCTTTAACGTCTCTATTGGCATCACTGGCCATCTTAGCGACACACACAAGGTATCCATACACAAGTTCATCTCAAGACTAGTCACACACACACACACACACACACACACACACACACACACACACACACACACACACACAC
>JAUZSU010165297.1:0-13540 GCA_034780255.1 Parotocinclus maculicauda | reverse complement strand
TATACGTGTAAATCGTACAATAAAGGTTTAATAAACATTTAATATGTTACATAGCACGTCCCGTCTTGTTACATAGGACATGTTCGTTTAATCGGACCAGCCGGTTAATAGGACCAAAACGATCGCGTCCCGATGTGGTCCGATTGGAATCGACTGTACATATGCCATGGATTCCACAGGGTGTTGGCAACATTTCTCTGAGATTCTCCTTTGAGTTGGCGTGATTGCATTACCCCGCATATTTTTCAGATGCACTTTAATGCTGCAAATCTCCTGCTTTATCACAGTCAAAAATTATTCTGCTGGTCTCACATCCGGTGACTGGGAAGAATTCATGTTCATTAAACCAGTTTGAGATTACCCTTGCTTGGTGACATGGTGCATTATCAAACTGGATGAGCACTCTGTTTCTTGTCTGACCTCAAATGACCCAATGAAGTCTGACATGATCTTCCACCATATAGCCCACTTGCCTCAAGGTCCAACAGATGCTTATTCAAGACAAATGTACCGAGTGGTCTGAGTTATCATAGTTCATAATTTTATGTAATGGTACCACAAAGTTGTGTGACTGTCATAATGAGTTTATGTCCAGCTGTTTCAAATAAAGGGCTCACTAAGAGTATTTGTGTGATAAAATGTATACGTTTTTGCAAGTTGAAGTTTGTGAGTGAGTTAGTGGTGAGTTATTTGAATCTGTCTGGGTTTCTGCTATTTGAGGACTTGTTATTTGATTTGTGTCCCACCCAGGTTCAACTGTAAAATAATGTAAATTAGATTTACTATAAATACTAACTAAGAAAAAAGCTAGCTAAGCCTAAATCATATAGGAATGAAAGATAAGATCAGATCCCTTTATTTAATGCACTGCAGGGACATGGTACGAAGATGCTGATGATGACGTCACTCCTCTTCTGCAAATCCGGAGAGGTGTTTGATCAAGGCAGAGTACTCCACCATAGTGTGGTTTTCTAGTTTTGGTTTAGGCAGTGTAATGAAAAATGGCTGGAAAGTGACAATCAGAGTCAGAAAGCTATCTGCAAGCAACACATCCACATGCAAAGCAAACCAAAGTGGGGAATGGGCAGGTTAATTGCAATATTCAAACATCTGAAGTAATTCTATGACTTTCTCTGATATTTAAAATAAGTATTTTTTAAATAAATAAGTGGTTTTTAAAATAAGCTTGTGTAATAAGCACAGAAAGGTGAAGCAGTAAAAAATTTAAAGTATTTAATTCATTTATCTTTGGTAACCACTTCAAAATACTGGCTGCATGGCAAGAATACACCCTAAACAAGGTACCAGTCCACTGCAGGGCATCACACAATCCCTCATTCACATGCTGAAACAATTAAGAGTAAAATGAACCTAATGCACTCATCTGCACTACTCATTTACAAATTTGCAGAATCTGCAGACACCCTTATTCAGAGTGACTTACAACTGAGATGATTTTCAATGAACCCATCAGCAAATACTGAGTACATCCTGGAATTTGTGGAGCAAAGGAGAGCCAGCATCTGTTTAATATCCCAGAGAACACAGGGCACAGGATGGTGCTCCAGTCCATCACATGATCAGTAGAGGGGCTTACTGTTTCAGTGTCAGGGGAAAAGCCCAGACCAGCCGTACCTCGCTCTAACAGCTGGTCGCCACAGTGATTGACAAGCAAACTACTGCCATGCATGTTTTGCCAAAGTCTTAGGCCACCATTACATTGAATGTGCCATTAATTTAGTAATGGTACAATGACCAGAAAATACAGAAAATTGGTATGCAGTAGTAAAGAAAATCCAAAGAAAAAGCCTTGTCGTTGGCATTGTGTTACATATGGTTGTTATACCTATGCTAAAACAAAAAATCTAATGGTGATCTAAGGCTTTGGCACAGTCCTGTAAGTGCCACAAATACATTAAAATCTTTACAACTGTAGAAATTACTTATTTAAGTAATTACAAAAGTAATGGAGTACACGTGGCTTGTTGCTGGCCGATTTATAAGTAATCTGTGAATGTTATTAGATTTTAAAGCTTGAAATAATTACATAAGTTTTATGATGCGATAAAATAAGAAGATATTATTGATTATTTCTTCCTAACAATATGATCTATGGGTGACACAGTTGCACAGCGGTAATCACTGACACCTCACAGCATTACAGATCCCTGGGATGATTCACAACATGGATTGGGTTTCCTCCTGGTTCTCCATTTTCTTTACAAGGTACAAAGACATGCCATAGGTCAATCTGTGTCTCAAAAAAAGCCCAGTATATGAATATGAATATGTGAATATGTGCCCTGTGATAAACTGGTGCCCTGTCTAGGGTTGTTTTCCATTTGACACTCAGCACTGAATGAATAATTATGAACACATTTTTTAGTCAGATATTTGAATACTGCAGACATTAACATGGAAAAGTGGATAAAATACCCATTCCTGTACTACTATAATCAGAAGTCTAATGCAGATCCACATTTCTGATTAAGATAAATCCACAAAACAATCAAAAGCCCCATCTGCTGGTGAAAGCAACCTCTTCGGTCTCCTCTCATTTTGCATATGGTTTTGTTTTAGGCTATGTGGCATGCCATGTTAAATTAAAATGCTGCAATAAAAACAGTACAAAAGAGCAGAGCTTGACTGGATTTTTCTCAAGGCTGATTTGAATGATGTGAGGCTTGGAGGTGCCTCTGTGGTAGGCTGGAATGGAACTCTGCCACCTTAGGCCTTTATTTCCAAGCACACCATCACTTCCTCAGCTTTGAGTGTGTTTGGCTATGTGAAATAATGACAGCAGACAAAGCCTTGCAATAGGCACTGGACAGGGCCTCACAGGAGAAGGCTTTTTGTTTTACTTTCAGTAAAACATTTTTTCATATTTAACCTCAAATTCTCAAGTTTCTTTAGCTGTAAGGAAAAAAACACTATGATGGACATTAGCGTAACGTACCTTCAAGGCCATTTCTTGTGGAAGTGAGGGTAAGGCATTCTCTCTCCAGTTAATCCCTGAAAGGAATGCGTGGTAGTCCAGCTCCCCAGCCTCATTCTCAAATCTGAATTTCAACAAGACAAACACAGACGCTGACCAACAGACTAAAACAACTAAATAAATGACTTAAACATATTATTCTTCTTTCCCCATTTTTAATTAAAAAAACTGCATTTAGTTATCCTCATTTTACCCCTGGTCAGGGTTGCAGGGGATCCAGCTTCGAAATGCACGGTGTGCAGTGTCCTGGTTTATTTGTGCTTTTGTCTGTCTGTACATTTGAGTTTTTCATTGGATCTTTCACATCCAGCATCACTTATGGTGTCATTAAAACTGTACAGGCATTTATTAGACAAAAAAATGTCTGCTTTTACTATTCATTTTCAGCATACATACTTTGTAGCATTTCATTTCAATAACAGTGGGACATACTTGTTTAGAAGGGCTCTTAGAACGTCATCATCAAGTGGTAGGTTGAAGGATTTACAGATAGTCCTAGATTCTTTGATAGAAAAATATCCACTTCTACAAATGCAAAGACAAAGCGAAAAGAGACCAACATTATTACCAGGATGCCAGATAATAATTGCTAGTATTGTTACATTACAAATAAAGGTACGTGTTGCTTAACGTCCATGATAAGCTCTGAGACATGCAATCTGCATGTTGTCTGAACAAATATTATATACTGTTCTAAGCAATTAAATATGGCATAAACAGCCCAGATACTGTATGCTTCCCATAGTCTGATTTATTTAAGATAAACATTTTCTATTTTTTACTATTTAATGTGGGTAAAATCAGTTCACTGTAAAACTGCATTCACTCAGCACCAGCTGACCAAACTAAGTAATTAGGTAAGAGAGATGACCAAGATCCTAATGGTAGTGTGAAGGGGAACTTACAGAAGGTCAATCATCACTGGAGCATGCAACTAATCTGGGATTTGTGACAGAGTGGCTATAAAGAAGTTTCTCCTCAGTAAAAGAAACATAAAAGTCTATATCTCTTACTGAGAGGTTTCTTTCTGGCCTTCACTCAAGATGTAAAACATCCCAAAGATAATCAAGAGAAATGGAAGGCCCCCAAAATTAAATTTCAAGTGTCATAGGAAAAAGTCTGAATACTTATGTCCATTCAGAATTTTAGGTTTTCCTTTTAATACATTGACAAATATTTCTAAGATTCTGTTTTCTCTTTCTCATTAGTCAGATACAGATTCAGATTCAGAAAACTTTATTCATCCCCTAGGGGCAATTGAAAGCACGCAGAGCAACAATGACAAGATGACAAGATTATTGGGTATTGAGTGTGAATTGATGGGCTAAACATGATATTTTTTTCTTTTAGCACATGTGCAAGGCCTCGACATAGCAAATGTAAAAAAGTGAAAGGCTCTGAAGACCCTTCAAATGCGTTCTATATGGCAAGTAGAACTAATAAAATGAACTGAAGTGTAATGAAATGATACACATAAATCATAATGTATAACTTTGTGAATGGTTAAATTCTAGCAGTTTATAACTGGGAGTGGTAAGTGGTAGTATAGTATAAAATATACATGAATGAGGCTACAGTATTGCTCCACCTATCAGAAACAGCATGATATATTACAGACTTCAGTACTTATTGGATAAACTGAACTCAGAATACAAAGTACCTCAAAGCACTAGACATATATTTGCTTGTTTCTCTGCTACACGTCACAAGTCAGCACAGATCATCTGGTTCCAATGCTTCACTTAAACTGCTGGAACTAATCACAGCTCCTGAATGTGGAGCCACAGCGTCTGCCGACTGACATTACTCTGCCTCAGGTACAGTGTTTATGTTCGACCTTTGTGCCTGAGTGCCTGTGGCTATAAGAACATGTGTATCCACACAATGCAGGAAGACCCTATAACATATACTACACTGCTGCACATTTACTTATGACATTGGTTGAATGAAAGTGTGTGATCAGATTGGAGCAAGACAAGGCACATTATGTGTGGAACGTGGGAAGCACAGGTCTGTGTCACGTGCCACAGGCCCAGCCTCCATTACCTGAGGAGAGCCTGTCACTTGGGAGCCTTAAGCTAGGTGGAACTTAGGAACACATCTATACAATCAGAAGGTGAATGCTAGTACCATTTGTAGTTGGGGAAACCTCCAATCAAGGATCATGTAACTCTAAACACATCCCAAACCGAGTAACACCCAGTTACCCTAGCTCAAGTACTCTCATTCACTCATAACCATAACCACTTACTGCAGCTTAGGGTTATTGGCTAACCAATAGAAGAGTGCATGGTGGTATTTGGTTTATTTTTTTAATTTGATTATTTGGATTTATGTAACCTCGTTATGAGCAACATTTAAGCAATGGGGAGAACATGTAGACCCAGGTTGCTCCACCCTGAGATTAAAACCAGGACCACTTTGCTGTTAGTTTTAGTGGCCTCAGCTCTCCGCAGCTCTATTATTACAGATGCATTCAATCTGTTTCTCCACATGCTTTTTAGTCCCATTTACTCTGTTCTGTAATAGACCCACAAAATCAGGACCCCCCACTGGATCAGCACTTTTGTTGTTCATTACAGGTATCTAAAGATGGAATTGGAAATTCTGATGTCCAAGGAATGCAGCTACCGTATCATAGCAACAGACTTCAACAATAAACACCCAGAAAGATCACCAATTTCACATAACACTGTTACATCACTCATAGCCAATACAGTGGACTGTGGACGGCAAGCCATGTGATAGTCCTAAGACCACTACCAACAAAAAAACTCAAAAAAACAGCCTGTGAGAAAAGTCCATGATGCAGCACACAACATGTACTGTAAATTTTGACTCACCCTGTATATGCGTGTGTGTGTCTGTGTGTGTGTGTCTTCAGAATTTCCCGAGTGTTGGGGGCTGGGTCTGTGATATGCTAGCAGACAAGGGATGCTAAATTACATAACTATGACCTGACCATACCTAAATTACTGATCTTTGGCAACACAGCAAAAACTTTCAACATATCATCGTGAGAGTTTCAGTTGTGAGGACGCCATAGCCATCCATGGCCAGAGAACACAAGTTTCTGGGAGGAAAGGACAGTTTCCTGTGTTTTCTATCTGCTTTATGGTCACTAACCAGTTCTGAGTGTCTATGAGCTCACGTTTGGTAAGTTAGTGCTTCTTCCAAGCCTACTGATCTGCATAATGTCACTTCATTATCTCGATCTAACTTCTTATGTCTCAGAAGAAGCATGTCGTATGTCTAATCTTCCAAGAAATATATTATGGTGGACATTTATATTTTAAAAAATCCCTATCAGTAAATCACAGAGTGGTCTAATGGTTAAGATGTTCCTCATTGGTTCTGTTATACCTGCCCCTGTCCTGGTGTGTAAAAGCTTGCAGCATTTCTGAAAAACTCTCAAAGTGTTTCTTCCTCAGTTGATCCTGAGCAAAGGCTAGCATGAGGCCCACATCCAGCTCGGCTTGCTCCCGCACTGAGTAGGTACGACCTAACACCATGATCTCATGCTCTGACAGCTGACTGTCCATATCTGCCAACAGAGACCTGCAGACAGACACACACACACACACACACACACACACACACAGTCTCTCAGCTGCACAATCACATAAAGAAGCCCTGGACATGAAGACCGCGGAAAATATGCTGTTCTCACTTGGGTGGATTAGCGAGAACACACATTTGGACATGCAACCCTGTGGTCTCTTAGACTGCATACACGTGAATAAAAGAATCCTGCATGTTTTAGGTATTTCTCTAGCTGTTTACAGTTAGCTAGTCATGTGACTAATCAATACATGTTCCTGGTTGGCTCCTTACCTGAAAGACTCATAAGGAATGAAGCCATTGTTGTCTGGATCACTTAGAGTCAGGAATTGTTTGATTTCCGTCTGCTTTTCCTCACTGATGGACTTTAACTTGCTCAGAATGGTGCCAATGTTGGCCCTGGGGAACTAGAAAAGGGTCATTACCAAATAACATGTCTGAATGATTATAATTAATGTATGTTACAAAACCGCACATTTACTGGCAAAGCATTATACTGACTGGCTGTCTTTGCAGGAGGCATTGCAAAACTAAAAATAAATGATTAGGTTGCTGGAACAGTGACAGAAGAGATGGGTGATAAAAGACTTAAACTAACAATTGATTATGACTCAGTGTTGTATATTAATGGTAAGGAGGAAAAGTCATACAATAAATATTCTTGTGATAAGAGGAAACACATGGCATTCCATGGTACTTTGAGAGATACTGGGTTGTTTTATTAAAATCACTACAATATATTACTACATTTTTTAAACTGTCTTGTATTGTTGTGTTTGGATTATGTCAAAATGGTGCTGAACAACGACTCTGAATGTCGAAACACTAGGGCAAATTCTATTTTATGGAGTCCTTTTTTTCAGTAATTTATCAGCATTTATGAGGAAAACATACCTTTTCCAACAGTCTATTGTTAAGCAAAGAATTGTTAACTGGAATAAAATAGTTCAAGTTTATGGTTCAGTACATGTTGGCAGGTTACTGTCTGTAATGGGGACACACCTGGTCTGTCACCATGAACTTCTGACGATTCAGAAACCTCAGGAACCCTCAGGGACTCAAATGCAAGCCCCGCTGAGTAGAATTGGTGGCTTAGCGGTTATGGTACTGGACTTTGAACCACAAGGTTCAGGGTTCAAATCACACCTCTGCCATGCAGCCAATGTTGGGCCATTGAGCAAGACTCTTAACCCACAATTGCATGGACTATAAGCTTGTAAGTGACTCTAGATAAGGGAGTCTGTTGTGACATAAATGCAAGACTACTGGATAGAAATGACATAAAAGTGAAATAGTGTAAATGAAATAATTTTGGAAATAAAAGGGACTGCGGTAGCCTAGCATTTACGGTACTGGACTCTGGACCTGATGGTCCAGGGTTCAAATCCCACCTCTGCCAAAGCTGCCACAGTTGGGTCCCACCACTGCTTAACCCACCAATGCTTAAATTGTAAGACTGTATAAGTTGTAAGTCGCTCTGGATAAGAGTGTCTGCTAAATGCCGTAAATGTAAATGAATCCTTACAAATCAACTCTCAATCCAGCCAATCATTAATCTAATCTGACGCTTTGATGACTCCATTAAACAACTCCCCCTCAAACCCAATTACATGTTACATAATACAGTTGGTTAACGGCTAACTAATTTACTATTTACGCTGTCATTTAGCAGACACTCTTATGAAGCTCTAATAATTTGGGCTTAATGAAATATTTTCCAAAATATTAAACATAAACCGAGCAGGCACTTAGTTAGGTGGGAAATGCATTGCCTCTCTACTTCAGCCCCGAGATTAGGTTGGTTTAGCTCTCATCCTGTCTATCTTCCCTTTCTATATCAGCCTTTTAGTAACTACTTATCTTTACGGCTGAAGTAACGCAACATTATTTTTTTGCATTGCTGGACAAAATTTAACCCACAAAAAGGGAATTTACAATTTTATTAATTTGTGCTTCTGGATTTTTTGTGTCCTCTTGTTTATTTCAAATCAGGAGCAGCAGTAAAAAGCTTACTGTAGATCCCTGTATGCACGCTATAAATAAGTTACTTAATCAGTGCATGAGGTACACTTCTGTCATTGAATTGTTAATTTTTTATCCATTTTTAAACCTTTTTTCATTTTTGTTAGTAACTTTGTTGGCAGGACTGTATGCATTACCTCTTCTGCATGCTGCTCCATATAGCTGAAAGCATACTCATCAGCATCCACTAACTGGAAGTACTGGTTGTTTATACAAATCTTGGCTCCCACATACAAATCTGCAGGATTGTAATATTCAGACCTCTCACTCTTAAAGAGCTCCTGTCCTGGCTTCTTCACACGACTTCTCTCCAGAAACTTACCACCAATAAACCCTGTAGAATAAGGTGTTATATTTCCATTATGGATATGGCAATTGTCATCATTTGTGGCCAGTGATAAAAAAAGAAGCGACGTACCCGAGTTTCTCTGGGTGGGTTCAAACACTGCTATAGTGTCATCACTGAGATAATAGCAGATGACAAAACTACGCTCCTTGTCAGCTGGGTTGTCTGTCAGTATTTTACCCACAAATCTCAGCACATGACTCAGCAGTCCCTGTCTGTAATGCAATACAATATTATAAAACGTACCACTTCAGAACATTATCAAAAACTGTTCTATGTGAGAAACTAACACATCCTAAATCTGAAATACATTTGGATACAAACATTGGTTTTGGAAGTAAACCAATGCAAAATTACAGCCTCAGACTAAAAAAACAAGTATGAATGTATAATCCAATCCATCAAACCCCACACACATCCAGTGTGGAAAGGCAGGAGTAGAAGTGACAGGTGACTTAACTCTGAGTCAAATCTTGGTTGGTTTTAATATTCATGCTGGTAAAAGCCAGGAATGATGGATTTTGTGCACTGTTACTAGAAGCCTGTGGTTACCTGTCTTTCTCCATTAGCTTCTTGAAGTCTTTCTGAGGGGGTTTGGGCAGAAGGCCCTGACAGGAGCACAGCGAGTCCTCTTCTGATCCAAAGCCAGTGTAAGGAGACATATGTGGGACTGATTTCACTGGTGGAGGGCTCTTGTACACTACAGGGGTGAATTCCTCTACAAAACAAACAAAAACATGTTTGTGTCATTCTGTCATTGTGAGAACTTTCCATTGATATAATGCTTCGATATACATAATGCTACACACACTCCTACCTAACCCTAACTATACGTTCAGTAATTAAAGCAAATCTATTGATTCATATTTTTATAAAAAAGTTGCTGTTTTTGAAAAAGAAAATGCTGCTTGTGTTAAAAAAACGATTGTTCTATCCTTGTAGGAACATTTGGTCTTCATAATGATACATGAACTTGACCCCATCCACACACACACACACACACACACACACACACACACACACACACACACACTGGTGTTGTTATTACAGAGCTAATTTGCCTTGCATGTCCAGACATTTGAAGCCTAACAGAACATTGTTCCTCTGTGGTTTTGGGTAGGTTGTTTTTGTTTTCACCAATATATCATTACTGACAGATTAATGGAAAGCACAGTCTGTAAAGAAAAAAATAACTACACTGTAAGATGTCATGGGACAACAATTGAATCTCTTCTGATCCCCACTAAATAACTATGACAGATGAAGACAATACTGACATCATGTGGCCACACTCACATAAAACACACACTGCCCTTAATGATCTTACATAAACCCAGACAGACTAGAACATTTTCATTTAGGATCATTAAGGCATCGTGGATGTAACCTGAACCTATAACCTGTCTTCATGAGCTTAACATTAGTAAGAGAGTTTGCATGCATTGCATCTATTTAGCATTTTTATACACCGATAAGCCAAAATATTAAATCCACCTGGTCCATGTTTACAAAGGTGTTACACATCAAAATAACATCCATGTGACTGCCCTGGCCACATTTAAAAAAGGCAAACATTAATATAATTTCATGCAAAACTTCATAAATGAACCAGACAAAATTGTTGGCACCTTCAACTTAATATTTGGCTACACACTCTTTTGAAACAATAATTGAAATCAGTCGCTTCCTATAACCATCAACAAGTTTCTTGCACCACTCAACTGGAATTTTGCACCACTCTTCTTTTGCAAACTGCTCCAGGTCTCTTATCTTTGAAGGGTGCCTTCTCCCAACAGTAATTTTATCTCTCAATAGGTGTTCGATGAGATTGCTAGCCACTGAAGTATGTTTGGGGTCACTGTCCTGCTTGAAGACCCATGACCTAGGACGCAAACCCAGCTTTTTGACACTAGGCACTACATTGCAACCCTTCGGTAATCTTCATATTTCCTGATTTCACACAGTGCCAAATGCAGCAAAACATCTTTGAACCTCCACCATATTTGACTGTAGGTACTGTATTCTTTTCTTTGTAGGCCTCACCACGTTTTCGGTAAACAGTCGGATGATGTGCTTTAACCAAAAAGCTCAATCTTGGTCTTGTCTGGCCACAAGACGATTTTCCAGAAGGATTTGGCTTACTCACATACATTTTGGCAAACGGCAGTCTAGCTTTTTAATGTCTCTGTTTCCTCCTGGGTCTCCTGCCATATCGTTTCATTTCATTCAAATGTCGATGGATAGTTCGTGCCAACACTGATGCACCTGACACTGATACTTATCCACCATCCGGACTATCCTGCGTTGCAACCTTTCATCAGTTTTTCTCTTCCGTCCACGTCCAGGAAAAGTAGCTACATTGCCATGGGCTGTAAACTTCTTGATTATGTTGCACACTATGGACAAAGAAACATCAAGATCTCTGGAGATGGCCTTGTAACCTTGTGATTGTTGATATTTGTCCCCAATTTTGGTTCTCAGACAGTTCTCTTCTCCTCTTTCTGTTCTCCATGCGTAGCATGGCACATACAGACACACAATGCAAATATTAAGTCAAGGTTTTTATATTGCCCACACTTGTTACTTGCATGAGGTAAGTTCAAACGAGCATCACATACTTAAAACAAAGGTATTTACCCACAATTCTGAAAAGGTGCCAACAATTTTTGGAATTTTGCACGAAATGATATCACATTAGGCTTTTTTTTTGTTTTCTATGTGTTGTTCCAATACACATAAAGGAAATAAATGTGCATGATAAAACATGTGTAATTGCAATACATTTCACTGCAAATACTAAATTTTCTGGAAAAATTACAGGGGTGCCAACAAATTCAACCATGACTGTATTTGCTTCCTGTTAAAGTGGCTTAGGTCTTTACTCCTGAATATTTTCCCCACAACTAGCATGTCGACTACAGGAACTGACTGTTCACTTATCATCTAATATATCCTAGAGCTTAACATGATAATATGTTATTTGTAATCATTTGTTATCCAGTCTCTGTGTAGTTTTTATGTTTTGGCTGATCAGTTTGTTTATACTAGAGCTTTCAAAGTAAAATAAAAATTTGAATGCTGCAAACTCAAAGAGAAAAACTACACCCAACCCCTGACTAATTATTTTCTCCACCCAACTACACTGAACTCTTTATGCTGCACTTTATTGTGTATTTGTTGCTGTTGCTGTTACAAACAATCGTGTCTGCATGTCATGGCAACCCAGTTGGAAAGCACTGCTGGGACTCAAACAATGCAGTGGTGAGCTATCTGCACACTCTGAGAAACATAATAATAATGATAACAGTGATAATAATAGTAATGATTATAATTACTATTATCATTATACTGTTATTATTATTTTTATTATTATTAACAGCAACAACAACACTAATTTGAATGCTTTACTTTTTAAACGCCCTCTTGTGGCTACAGAAAAAAAACACTTTCTATATCACTGCTGTAATTCGCTTGATCATGGTAGGACCCTCGCAGTAGACCAGGTGCTAGCTGGAGGCATACGGCGTAATGCAGGAACAACCCTAGACAGGGCTCCTACACTAGGGGCACTTTTAGAGACACCAATTCACCTAACACGCACATCTTTTGACTGCTGGAGGAAATTGGAGTAGCCGGCCGGAGAAAACCTGCATGGACACAGGAGGACATGCAGACTCCGTACAGAAAGAACCCGGACCGCTCCACTTGGGGATTGAACCCAGGAAATTATTTCTCTGAGAAGACAGTGCTACCCACCGAGCCACTGCAGTAAACTGTTACATTTGAACAACTTTAAGAATACACATACAATTATTTGAATGTCTTAGGTGGGCAGACTGAACATACAAATTAAAGAAACCAAACTGACTGCCCTAGTGTATACATTACATCACAAACATTAATATTTGCGATGTTCTGAAAATTTGCCATGATGTGCCAAGCTCTAACGCACCAATGCCATATTTGGAACGATAATACTCCTTGGTAAAGTTGTCACAGTCACAGATTATCACTTGTCGCCCCCAGACATTTATGACTCCTCCTATGGTCAAGTCAGTGTCTTTGTAGAACTCCTCATGAACAGCTCCAGTCTGAGACATGCACAAAACAAAACAAACTTCTTATTATTTTTATACGGATCCCTTACATTTACAACCCATTAAAATAAATGAAATGAAAATGAACAATGCAAAATAAAACAGTAGGTGTGTCTGAATTTGTTCCCTATTTGTAGTGCTATTTGAATTATCAGTGGACGATCATGTTTCTTGCTCAGTGCACTACATCATTTCAAGTCAAGTCAGATTTAGTTATATAATGCTTTTTACAATGGAGCATTGTCACAAAGCAGCTTTACAGTATAAGATTGTCGTCCATGGCCAATCAGCTAGACTAGGGTGACAGTGGAAAGGGAAAAGCTTGCTTAACAAGAATGACAAGGATGACCAAGGGGACCAAGGGGTAAAATGGGACCAAATCTACTTGGTTGACTCAAATGTTAAATGTAAGAATAAAACTCATTTATCTAGTCAAACAAGTTCAAATAACAAAAACTAAGTACAGTGCATCCGGAAAGTATTCACAGCGCTTCACTTTTTCCACATTTTGTTACGTTA
>JAUZSU010165296.1:0-37630 GCA_034780255.1 Parotocinclus maculicauda | reverse complement strand
CTGAAATGGCTACTGATGCCAATAATCCAGTTACACACACACAAAATAAAGTGTGTGTGCGTGTGTGCGTGTGTGCGTGTGTGTGTGTGTGTGTGTGTGTGTGTGTGTGTGTGTGTGAGTGTGTGTGTGTGGTGATGCTTATAATACCAAATGTCTTCACAAGGATTAAAAGATATGACATTGTTTACCTTGTGGAGATATTTTGCTGGTATTCCTGAAACTGTAACTTACTTTTGGAAACCAAAAGAAAAGATGTACATTAGGTAACTAAGGTTAGCGTTAAGTTTACAGTTAGGGTTAGGAGTAGCATTAATCAGCTAGAGTAATCATTATGTCAATGGGAATTCCCCACAAAGATCGTGAGACAGACAAAATAAAGTGTGTGTGTGTGGTGTTTTTTTTTAACAGAAACTGAAACTTTCTTTTGAAAAAACAAAGGTTTCTAAATAGTTGCTTTACGTTTTTGAGGTTAAGGTTTAGAGGTTTTAAGGGGTGGGGTAGGGGTAAGTGTAGCATTAATTAGCTACAGTAATCATTATGTGAGTGGGCGATCCCCACAATGATAGCAGACATTGTTTGTGTGTATTGTCAGCTATGAAGCCGTTAATAAGTCTGACATAAGTGTAATTTTCCCTATTGTGTCATAGAGAGCTCCAACGCGAGTGCATTTGAAGCCAAACAATACAATATCAACATCAAACTAGTTCAAACATTTCATACGTAGGGTTAAATCAATAGCATTTAATTATATAAATAAAACAGAGTAAGCTTATTAGAATGATGAACCCAGAAGGTTTTGTTTCTAACAATTGTTTTATCTAATTAAACTCAGCTTGTTGAGACCTAACAGTTACTTGTAAGCTATTATGAGTTTTGGAACTCAAGACTCAATTCATAGTTCAGTGAATTAAGGGATAAATAGTGAACAGAATAACAAATATGTTAATGGACCAGATGTATGTGTTTGATAAATAAAGTGTATGTAATTATACTATTCAGTTTGTGTATTTATTTACTTTTATTTATTTTAGTATGCCATATTTCATTGAGTCTAATCCAAAAAATGAGAAAATCAGAGGCAACAGCGACCAGGGGATGCTCACTAGGCATCAAGAAAAAACCTTAAAATGAACTGTGTAATTAGTGTAACTGGGAAACTCATTTTCCTGTGAGTTTAGGTGAGCAATTTCTGCTTCCTCAAATATTACATACAGTACTGTGCATAAGTATTAGGCCACTACTAGATAATATAGACCATTGTTTTAGCAATGGCATAAAGGCCATATTTAATTATTTCTCAATATTTTTATTAGAATGTATGCAGTATTTAAAAAAACAGAAACAGAAGAAAACATCCTCTATAGTCTATCCGCTCCCACGTGAGCAATAGCAGCATCTGGCAACTTTATCGATATGCCAAGTTGTTCTTCCTACAGCCCAAAGAAGCTTGATCAGGAATCTTTTTGGAACTGTAGCAGCCAAGAAACCACTTTGGGATGAAAAGGTTAAGATATGCTAAAGTTCACAAAGATTGGAATGAAGATCAGAGAGGAGTATTATGGAGTGACGAATCTTGAGTTTTGAAGTTTTTGGGTCTGATCATCACTAATATGAAAATCTTATGGTGGTCTAAGACTTTTGCACAGCACCTCTGACCACAGAGCAAGTAAAAATACAGATGCAACAGATCACTACAAAAAAATTAATTCTGAAAGGCTTGACATTTTTCACAGTGCACATTTTACGGTCAGTTTTTCTATCGTTTTTTTTTTTCTTTTTTTGCCAGCATTTCTAGGAAAGAAAATAGGTATGCACAGTTATTCTGGTTAGCGTACTTTATTTATTAGGTGGATTACTGTGTGGTTTTGGTCTCTTAAAGCTTTAAAAAAAGGTCTCAAAATGTTAACAAGGTTCTACATTTAGAAAAAAGAGGGTTCTTAATCCTAGAGCAATTTAGCAGCTGGTAAGAAGGAGAGGGATGAGTTAGTCTGTCTTTCTTCTCTGCTCCTTGTTCCAAGCTCAGAGAGCTGAAAGCTGTCACCAGCTAATGCCAGCGTTAACATGTGTTTCGCTCTAAGCTAGAGAAGCCAAATTCCCAAGCCCCCTGTCTGCTATTTCATTTGTAAATAAAAGCCTTAAAGCAGCAAATACTTGAAATAGTTTGGGCGTTTGGAGAAGTATAAATATCGCTTTCATCCTGGATTAATTACTGATTACAGAGTGACGACTGGGGTCTGACATCACATCCGTCACCGTAATTGCTGTTTTGGTCTACTATCACAGAGATGTGTTTGAGGTCAAGGAACTGAAATATGCAAATTCATCCTAAACCAAAAAAAATGTTAAACAGTAAATTAGTGTGCCTTAATTGTTTAAATGCATGATAACTAGCTTTCTCCGAGCATGGCAAGACAGTCGTAATTACTAGATAAGCACCGAGAGTGAATGGGAAAGTAAAAAGTTCTGTGGTTTAGCTCCCACATCGAGTTTTCTACTGAGAGTGAGCTCTGATCTGTAGAAATGCTCAGGACTGCGTAGACATTATTTGAGCCAGTATATTGGAACACATTCTGTATTACAATGCAAGTCTTCCAAACCAGCCAAATATTTGTACATGTTTTACTAGCAGACCATCACAGCATTTGTACAAAACACATTTCAGAGATTATACAGGTTTCAGAGCTGAGATGCTGTGTGAAATAGAAATTGGGTTATGTAATATATACTAACCCTAACCTTAATCATAATAATATCCTGCTTATTTAATAATGTGACATTAAAATTATTAAAAGAGATTTTTATACTTGTTAATCGTCTGAATTGGCAAACCAGCCGAGTAAACAGTGTTATCCAATGGGCAACCAATGGACAGGAAATTCATTGTATAAATCGCAAGTAGGCTTTACAGGATTACAAAAGCTGTTAATTATGTATTATACAGTATATAATAAGGTAATGCTTCGGTTGGTAGGTCTTTTTGAAATCATAACGTTTGAAAAATATACTGAATTATATTGTTGTTGTAATTATGTCGAGATTATTTATTATTTAAGTTCTTTGTCATGTGTTATAGCAAAACAGCAAGTTCTGTACTGGTAATGATGTGTTGAGGTAACGACAATTACCTATCTTCACATTTTTAGGAAAAAAAGATTCTAGGTCATGGATTTGCTAAAGCTTGTCAACAGTCAGTATAAGATGCACTCTTTATACATGTAATATTTCATAATATGTTTGTGTGTTTTTGGTTAAATGCATAATGACATAATGGCATGATGACGCTGAATAAACCTACTGTATGATCAAAGGGAATACACAATTAAATTCTCACATTCTCACAATTCTCACTCACACTTCCAGACATCATAACCTCACTGTTCTCTCATGGCTGATATGTGCTCCCTTGTTAGTCTTTGTTTCCATGGTTGTGACAAATTTTACCTTCAAGAAGTTTGCTACATAAATCATTCCATCATTGGCTGTTGTGGCAATGACGGTAATGTTGGGAAGGATGATATATTGTTCGGAAAATGTCAACGTTTTATATATATATATATATATATATATATAGATAGATAGATAGATAGATAGATAGATAGATAGATAGATAGACAAACTATACTATACATTACGGTAAGTTATTACAAAACTACACAGTGATATTAATGAATGTTTCATTTTTTATGATTTTTTTTTTAGCACAGACCTTTTAAGTTCTGGGTTGGGGACAAAAAATATTTTAAATAAAGAAAAAATATGGTATTTTAATACCTAGGCTGTTTATTTTGTAGGTTCTTCTAACATGAAATTTGACCCTGGTTATGTAAACATTTCACTATTTGAAGAACCACCTGTAAAGGAACTGAAATATTGATCAGAAGCTCCAGGGTTGAAGTCTCAGCACTGCTACTTTGTCACTGTTAGGTCCTTGAGTCCTTGGGTCCCTTAACCCAGCAAGACCCTTAGCACACAGTTGCTTGGATTGAACATTGAAAATCCGTATAAATTGTGAGTCGCTCTAAACAAAGAAAGTCTGTCAACTGCAAAATAATGAAACTGTAATGTCAGTTTTGGAGAAGGCACGGCTCAGTCACAACCCTGAACTGATGAGAACATTTCTGACAACGACTAATTTATGTCTGGGATCTAGATTTGGCATCAAGACATAAATACGTTCAAATGTAACTTAAACAAGTGCCTCTCTTGCCCTGTGTAATTCCACTATACTGCAGCGAGTGCATGCCATACTGTATTTACACACAGCAGGTGAATAATGGTGTTCAGCCCTTAATGGCTCAACGTGGAGCTCAAAAGCACATTTTGTACGTTTCATTCTGTGTTGGCACCGAGCTAAAGAAATTCTTTTGCTTGTTCACCCTATCCACATGCTTTTAACAGCTGGGCTATATTTCATTCAAACCCTGCAACATTTAATAGCTTTTTCTTGCAATATATATAAATCCTGATCCAAAAGATCTCATTAATAAACTTTTCACCATCACGAGGCCTTAATGGTTTAGTTAGCGCTCTAAGACACACAGCATGATTATATTGAGTTTAGGGAATAACAGAAAGAATAACACAGGCATAAAAGGGCAGCGATTTTGAAAAAGGACTGAACACTTATGTTAACGCCTTGGCATATACACACCCGCACTCAAGCCTCCACCTATACCCATACATCCTCCTCATACATACACACATACTCGCTCAGACTCTTCCCTTCTCGCGCTCTAGGACTGTCTCCTCTGTAATAAGCTCCAGATGTGGTGCTGAAGGGGGTGAGGCGCTTGTATGTCATCCGCTATGCTCGCGGCCCGTCCGAGGGGACGCCAGCAGGACTGAAAGAGGGGGGGCGAGGGAGGGGTGAAGAAGGGAACGAGGGCCTCAGCCTGAGGTGATTCGGATGGGGCGAGCAGGTCACTGCTTATGCACATCTGGAAGCACTTCAGGTCAACAAGGGCCCGGCTGCCTGAAAGGTGAGACATACACACCCCGACCTGGTGCAAGGAACACACGGGAGTTCAAAGTGCACAGCACACAACATACATTACTGACACGCATACATTTATTGGACAACATGGTCTTTTGGACTTATTGGAGCCTATTATGAAATACTATTCACATGTAACATGGACGGGAGGCTATTGATTTGATCGATACCTTTAAAAAGTGTAAAACAATAGAATGTTTTCCTGAATAGTGCAGTATAAGGTGCTTAATGTGCTAAAATGCATGGAAGGACTGCTGTGTGCATGGTCAAATTACGCCAATCCATATGACGCAACATAGAAGCAACAATAAGTACTCCATTCTTGAGTCTAAAAAGTAGGAGTGATAAAGTACAGATTAAGAATAACATGATGTGTAGCTTGCACCACTATAGAAAATAATTAATTAGTTCATCAGAAGAATGTACTGAAACGACTTGAATTACATTAGAAGAACATTAAGCCTAAAGCACAACTCAAGTCCACCAAGAGCGGCTAATGGGAAAATTAGTCAAGAAGCATAAAAAAGAATAGTTTATCTAAAAATAATCATTTATCTGAATGACATTGTTTAATGAAGAGCTTTAATAATCAATTAATACAAACGTACGTAAACATACTAAAATCACGCTCTCTCTCTCAGCAATGGAATTCAACTCACAAGACATCAGTATGTGAGCCATCCCACCAAATGTCTCCTTTTCATCCCCAGGACATTATTATCCCCAGTATTATAATTTACATTCTTCAGAAATTGTCCTTTATGGCATTGTTGTGTCACTTCACATCCGATTTATGCCTTAAGTACACTGCTCACAAAAATTAGGAGATATTTCAAAAAGAAAATGAAGAGAATCCCACAAGAGCTGCTGAATAATATGATATAATCTGTCCATGCACCATCACTGGCAGTGTGTTTTGGCAGTATTGGGTGACCATACACCCTACTGAACAGTCAATGTGGGGGCACTCTTGTCCAGTTTAACATCCTTCTGTTCACCCTCATGAATATGTGACTTATTACTCAATCACCGTAATTGCGTTTGCGTCTCATTTGTGTAATCAAACAACTTTCTTAGACTTTTCTGATGATCTTGTTTAATAAAATACAATCAAATGCTTCTTTTATAATGACTTCATATGCATTTTGAAAAATCCCTTTATGTTTGTGAGCAGTATATTTTTGCATAAGAAATCCAAAATAATTCACTTTAAAATCCATATTTTAGTTGTCTCCAGGTTTTCATTCACCCCAACATATTCCCAGTCCTGAAAATGATGGAACATACCAAAGTCACATGTTCAATCAGATGCTATATTATTTGAATCTTCTGAAGACAGTGGGAACACTAAAATTAAGTTGTCTGTTTTCCTGTGTTAATGTTTCCCTGTTTTCCTTTCATGATACAGTAGCTACAACTAACAAAGTCTGTCTTAACAAATTATCCTGTTACTGACAATTATTTCTATTACCAATATTTACTTTATTGTAAAAATCCATATTTTGGGGTAAATAATTAGAATGTGCTCTGTGTCCGACAATACTATTTGGATGGATGCTATGTGGTTATATCTTATGTATTCTAATTATGTCCTGTTACCTCATCCTATAAAAATTAACAGGACAGAATAACAGTAACAGGAGAAACCGTGTAAAAATAAAATACACTTGCCTGAGACTGACAGATATTCACTATGAATAGTTCAATAATTGTGCTGATAGGTTCAATGTTGAAAAACTATGAAAAATGAAGTTTAACTTTTACAACAAGCAAATGGCACCCATTCAGCGGAAAGACTCGTGTTCTATAGATTAGTGTTTCAACAAATGTAATTCAGTTTGACAAAGGATCACATAAAGACACTATGATGAAAAGGGAATGCCGTCCTTTTCTGTCAGATCTGGGATTAATAGAAGGTTTATCGTTTCGTCTGTACTCTGCACATCCATCACTGTCACATCCACCCTTTCACAGAGGTGTACGACTGAACAAGGTCATCTGAACCTGACACTATGTATGCATGAAATAATGACTACTAATGTAAACGGGAATAGTTGATTTGGATGGATTTATTGTTTTGGTACAATTTGCTCTTTGCTCTGTTGCCTGCAACAGATATTAATCGTTATCAGGAATGGCAGATATCCCGTCGCCTTGATTTTAAGGTCTGTTTTGAATCTATTATATGGCTGAATTGCAGTCAGTGCTTGAATTGAAATTCTTTTTATTCCCATATGCTTTGCAATTATAAAATGCCATACAGATAAAGACAGGATGTATAAGCTGTTCTTGAAAAACTAGTTACATTTGTGCTAGTATGAGCAGTTACATGAATCACCAGGGGCCAACATTTACATGTCAGTGGTACAGTATAAAGAATTAAAACATGACCTTCTCCTTCTGAATTGAACGCAGAGTCAGCTTATCAGTTTTTTAGACGTCCCTTATGAATTCAGGTCCATGAATTGGTCTTCATTCACTTCTAATAACTGGAGAATTCCACGTTTCTTAAAGTGTAAAGTGTAAGTCCAGCAAATAAACCCATTCGCTCTGGTCTTGTGTAACCTCAGATAAAGCAAACTAAAGTTCTCCACTGGCTTCTTTGAAGAATATGCCTCATCCAATTGACTCGAAATTTTCGAAAGCCACAAAAAACATAAACAACAAAAAAGAAAGGAAATATCATCCAGACACTATGTCTGCCTCGCAGTCTCTGCATCAGTCCAAATAAATGAACAGCTTCACGTCTTCAAAAAAAATAAGCTACATTCATCATCGATGATGAAGACGGTACAAAAAAATGGTCAGAGCAGGAAAGGGACAAACCATAATTCCATAAGGGGGATGGGAGTGTTCTATTCCTGACAGAGTTCAGTCCTTTCGGAAAGGAAAAAAGAAGAATCTTTGCATCAGACCAATTTGTCCAAGTCATCAAGCTCCTCTGAGGCCGTTTTCTTCCTTTCCGTTCTTCCATCTTCACTCTTTCACCCCCTTGCTACTTTCTTTCCGGTCTCAGTTAACAGTAGGAACCTGGTTGAGGCTGTACTCCTTCGCCTTTAGTCTTAGGTTGGCAATACTGTTAGCCATGTTCATTCCCTGGGTGGAAGTGGTGTTGGCACAAGTGGGTGGGTAGGTTGCCATTGTGCTAAAAGAAATCAAGTAAAAAAAAACAAATGTTAGTTCGGTCAGTAAATGTTAAGATAGACACAATGCAATATTTATAGCTTCAAGTATTTTAAGGGTACATCAATAGTTGCTAGATGAATTAAAAAGCATATATAGTAAAATAAAAAAAGTACTTGCTTTCCGTGGGCAGCATTTTCTGTGGCAGTCGCACTGGCCCTCCCTCCGAACTTGGAAACCAGCTTAAGAATATATAAATAGTTATTAAGGCTTTATATGTACTGTATTAACAAGTAATAACTGCATTATATGTGTTTCTCAGTGCATTAGGTATAAATCAGATATGCGTTAGCCTGTTACACTGGCATGGATACAAGCCGTAAGTGTATATTCCAGAAAGAGGATAAGGAACACATTTGGACTGGTAGAAAATGAGGTATCCAGGGGAGTTGTTCTATACAGATCTTCTCACGTTCTACGAAGCTATTCTAGCAGAAATGACTGTAGATCATAACCAATGTAACCAGAGTCACAGAAAATCCTGCCCAGCGGAGCTTTTCTCATGCGTTTGTTAGAATGTATCCTATAACCCACAGGTCGCAGGGTTCAGAGGTGGATTTAACATGGTTTGTTTTCAGATTATCACCTCTCGACGAGGGACTCAGTCCCATCGCTTCCCCACTGAGAGAGAGAGAGAGGGAAAGCGGATAGAAGAACTGGCTGTGAACATACAGGGGTTTGTTTTGCTATATTTTACAGGTTCAATTAGGAAAAGCTTTCATCAGAGTTCTTTGTTATTTTGAGAACATGTAACTATCAGATTTTGAGATGTTATACTCTATGTAAGCACACAGATAAAACTACTAATTGGCAGAAATAAATAGAACAGTGCACAAGACTGGGTTAATAACACAGAGATGCCATGGGCTGACAGGAAATGAAAGAAAAACAACATAGATAGAAGGTGGGACATACTAGGATTGAGATGTGCATATGAGTGATACAACTGCAGATTAAGGTTATAAAGGCTACCTGTATGGGGCAGCGCTGCCCCAGGATAGGTAGTCATTCGGACGTGGGGCTGGCCGAGGCACGATGGGCTGCTCCACCGCCGTTAAGTCTCCCGAATAGGATTTGAGTAGCGACGCATTCTTACTGGCCAACATGGCACGCTCATTACGGCGGAACTTCGCTCGTCGGTTCTGGAACCATACCTGCAGGATACGGAACAGAAATGAATTTCGATAACAGTTATTTACAGGATGAAAATATGTACAACATATATATATATAGTGGTCAACGAGTGGTCCTTGAACATATGTTGTATTATTATATTTAATAATGTTTCAAAAACAGATAAGAACTGAAAGAAAAAAGTCAAAAGTTCACAAAAGATATAAAGTATATCTAAAATAAATTAAAGACAAAATAATAAGAAGACACGAAAAATCTGAATAAATGTAAAATTTTTGGTACAAAATGTATTTTTCACATGGAAACTTGCAATAAATAAATAAATCAATAAATATTTTGACCACCAAATGCTAAAATTACTAAATGTAGACTTTACAAAGATATAAATTACGAATGCCAGCATACAAATAAAATATTACTACACATTAAATATTTTTTCCTTCATGTATGATTAATAATATTTGCATTATTTATTGTAATTGTGTACATTTGACCAAGCATAAAGATAATGCAGTCATATAAGAACGTCTATAAAAACATAATAACTTAACATACAATTGATTCGAAAAATACTGAAATTATTTTCTTTTTACATAAAGAAATGGAGACAGACTTAAGAAAGAATTCGAGTTTGATTATATTTCATGTCAAAAGCAGTAAAACAGTCAGGACACCTCACACAGCCAAAAACACAATGGTGCAGTATGCCCTTACAAGCCACGCAATCCCCCAAACAAAATGAGGCCTAGTGACGGTGGAGTGGCACTCGGATCTCAGAACCAGGCTCTCTTTCTGGGCCAAGGTCTGGTGGAGGCACAGTGTCCGGTTACGCAGTGCCTCAGGAATGAGCTCAAAGTCACTTTTATCAAAGCCTTTCGGAATCGCTCACCCTCACTGGGACACATTAATTGCAGATGTGTTTTCTCTCGCTTTTTCTTTTCCTCTCTCTCCCTCTTGATCTATAAACGGGCACAATCCCCATCTTTTGGCAAAAAAAAAATCCCTCTCATTACAACATGTGGAGAACGTCTCGGCTTGGATCATGTGCTTTCAGGCTGAGGGAAAGCTCTTTGTGGAGCTCTGATCCAGCATTTTTGAGACTTCACGAAGGCCTGAGCACATAATCTCACACAAATCTTGATGTGTTTTCGTGGTAGACATGTTCTTCCATATGTGACAAGCCATTTTCAAATAATGGCCTCAGATCCTCTCTAGATTCGTTTTTTGCAGAGGTACAAACAGATGTTCGTATTTGTTCCTGTTTAGAGTGCTACATTAATGGGAGTTTTATAGACAGTTGACACTATTCAAAACTTGGTTGGATACAAATATCCTTAGTGTAGACGCTAGGATTAGCCATGCTGCACACTTATCTAGTGACTGAATGTTGTGTTTAAAGGCCAGATCTGGTCCCTATTATTGAGTTGACACAATAGTCTTACTGGGAAAAACTATTTAACAAGTTTTTATTGGATTTGATTTTCAACTTTCTAACATAAAAGCATATATTATACGGAGTCGAATCAGACCTAAAATATTGTAAGAAGCTTTATGAATTTGGGTTTACCTGCACTCTGGCCTCGGTGAGATTGACCCTGCGGGCCAGATCCTCTCGCACAAAAGCATCGGGGTAGTGTGTCCTTTCAAACACTCGCTCCAGCGCCTGCAGCTGGCTGCTGTTAAATGTAGTCCTATTCCGCCTCTGCTTACGCTTCTTCTTCTCCTCCGAGTTCAGCTGCTCATCTGTTGGCAACAAAAAACCCAGCCATGTGTTCGAAAATGTTGTTTGATTTCAAATCACAGCTTTTATGTCTTACGCACTTTGGAGATCTAGGGTTGTGCAATTTTTTATAAATATGACAAAGTTGTAATAGATTATATGTCTCTCTAATTGTGCTTTTATGTGAATTCAGAAAGATATATTTGATATATGATAGTGAAAGACTAAATGACTAGCCAGACTGAAGCCCATTCAGAAGATAATTGTGTCTAATAAGTCGCCCCATTATTGATAGACAGACAGACAGACAGACATGCAAGCATAAAGAAACTGAACAAACTGAGCAAAGTGTGTGGAGAAAAGTGTCAGTCATGATAATATAGATAATCGAAATAATTAGTGCGCTTGCAGTTTCTGTTGTGTTTTGGGTGTTTTAACAGTAAAGTACTGTTGTGTTTCTTTTAAAGCAATTCCACTGTTTATCACTGCGGATTGAGAGAGCAGTGTTCACAGCAAATTACCGTTAAACACGATGCATCCCGGGATGTTTGGCTGCACGGACGTTATAACCGTTTTAACCACACAGCCATTCATTACAGTCAGAAGCAATCGAGCTAATTATTTTGAAGCGTACACTTACAGCGTAGTGGCACAGCGAGCAGTGTTGTTGTCTCACAGCTTCAGGGATCCAGATTTGATCCCTGATTACTTTGCCACTTATTATTGCTTGTGTGGGGTTTGGTATGTTCTTCTCATGTCCTCACTAAGGGTACTTTAGTTTCATCAAGTAAACATGTAAGTAAGTAAATTGCCTACTCTTCACTGGCCTACAGGAGCCCTCCCCACTTTGTATACCCACCTTGAGTTGAGCGCTCTGAGGATCGACTCATGACAACTACCCTGACAAGATTAAAATGCTTAGAGAAAATGAAAAGAAAGAAAGTGAATTTGTGTTGTTTTAATCCAACATTTCTATCTACAAATTAACACTATTGCTCTTGTAAGTGCGGTGCTTGTAATTTGCTGTCCAATTGACAGTAAGGAACAAATAAATAAATAATATTACAGTGCATTACGTTACAAACGTGGGCATGCTTCCAAAAATATTTAAAAGAAACGATTTCTATATACAGCTCTGTAAGTAATTAGAAGACAACTCTGATTAAAAGAAAAAAAATAAACATATCTACATTCATGTCACTTAATGAGGTCCTAATTAGGTGATTACCAAAACCAAATTGCATTTATTAATGGCAAAGTACATTAAACACACATAAAGGCTGGGAAGTTAAAACATTAGGACTGTTTTGTTAAAAACATATTTTCTTTGTATTAATATTTGTAGCATTAATTTGGGACTTCTTTGTACATATCATCAGTTGTCATTTACAGTGAATCAATGATTTTGTCATTTCTGCACATAAATGTTATGTACATATATTTGTTATACAATAAAACAAAAACATGAATTTTACTCAAACATACATACACACAATGACAACTAATAGCAAAACCAGATAAATTGTTTATACTGTATATGCACTGCTCAAAAAAATATTTTATTATTGGGTATTTCTTTTTGAAATATCCCCCATACGTTTTGTGAGGATTATATCTATATCTATATCTATATATATACCAAGTCAAATCCAACATAAGTTAATCCAGCATTTGCATTTGTAACCCTGCCGCAGAGTCATCCTGTAGCATTATAGGTAACTTTTTTTTTACTTGACTGGTTTTTAGAAGTATTTTTAAAAAGTGAAGTACCGTATTAACCATATCAAGTGTGTTTTCCTGATTTAAGTTGCGCTTACAGTATACTAAATCAACCTATTTTTGTTTTTCAGTACACTTACTTTGGCAGTAATTGTGTTGATGTCATAGATAGCACATCATGTTTGTCAAATTGTTGTACACTTTTAAATTGAGCTGTGTACTGTGATTCAGAGTCTGTCTGCAATTATCTGGTACTCTAGTTTAATCCTGCTCTTCCCTATGGCCACAACTAAATAATTATACAATTTGATATATGATAAGATTAAATTACAACATGCATGAAAAAATAATAAAATAAACGTTTAGGACAAAAAGCATAAATCTACATCTGAAAATCAAAATGTTCAATACTTGTACTGCCTATAATAAAGTAATAAAGCTTGTATTTGATATTTAATTTAAATTAATGAGATGCCCACTTTCACCGGACAGAGACAGTGATACGTTTTAGATGAAAGTGAAGGTCCTTTACTACTGTTTGTGAAGACAATATTTACTATAATATAATTACACAGTACACAGCCGTATTTTGGTAGCAGCATGCATATGTATTTTTAGTGTTATGCTTACTTTATTTATTTATTATTACTCTTATATTTTTTAGTTAAAAGCTTAGGTCTATGATTTGCAATAGTATGATTGGGCTAAATATGGTGCAGTATGGTGCTTATATATTTCTAGAAATGCTTTTGTATTTTGTAGTAGCATTTTAAAATATTTTGTAGTAGTATATTTTATGTAGGATAATTAATTTTACAACCTACTAATGAGTTGAATGAGGCCTGTTTTTCGGAATTTGTAGTTCAGTACAGTGGAATTTTCTGTAATAGTTTGTTTAAATATTTACCCATATTGTATTTTATTATAGTGTCTAGATCAATAACATACATTCATTTTTAATTATGTAACAGATACTTCTTTAAACTTCATATAAATAATAACACCATGTGAAAACAGTTAAATAGTAACTGAAGCTGTAATATTATTATATTTGTTTATTATTTTAACGAGAACGTATTATATACTCTTCACAAAATTAGGGGATATTTAAAAATGAAGTTTTGTGAGCAGTATGTATAGCGAATTCCGATTGTTAGTCCGTCGTTTCACGTACAGTGACTTTTAATATGTATATTTCATATAATAGCCGACTCTCAGGACATTAACCTGTATAGTGTTTTAATACCCTGTACGTTTAAAAAACATTTATTATTATTTAAAATGATATTTATACCATATATTACGTTCCAAAACTGAATTGAAGCGCCTACAGGTTTTAATTTAGGATAGTAACTTACATTTAGCCTACGTTATGCTACATTTTATACACAACCTATATTATCATGCCATTAAAACGTATTTCAAGCAAGATAAAAGTCTTTGCAGCGCCCTAAGATTAATATAGCGTTCATGGTTCACGTGTCAGGGTGATGTGGCTGATTTAACGAGTGCATTCTACATAAACTCAGCTGGGCTCGTGTCCTGTCGCGAGCTGTTTATCGTGACCTTTCACAGTCCGCTATATTTCAGGGTTTTAGGGCCATAATCAGAATGAATTAAGCGGCTTCTACTGTGGTCACAATGTCATAGTGTTTGTCCAAGTGCAAGACCATTGTGCGTTAAATAGCCATTTTTTCTAAGGCAGCTCATTAAGAATGTAACATGACCCAAAAAAGATAACCTATGAGAAATAGGTGAACAAATCACATGAAATAAAGATACTACTACAACAAGGCCTATACTAGGCGTCCACCACCTACTACTCTACTAGGCTACTTATAATAATAACAACGACAGCACAAAAATAAATTATAACAATAATAATAATAAAAATAATAATACAATTTTTAATAATTGTTATTTTAAAAGCGTTTGGAAGCATTGATCAGCACCCATAATTAATATGAATAGACAAATCTCTTAATTTTTGTGTTCGCCATGACATCATTTTGTTCCGATGATTCATTAATAATGCAGATTTACATAGTCAAATAAATAATACTTAGATAAAACATTTAAATATAAGACTCCTTTCTGCTATGTATGTGACTGTTTATTTCTTTAATTACAATAGAAACCGAGCTCTCTTACTTGGAAACAAACGACCCAATTGGCCTGTTTCTAATAAAAATAGCTTCTAATTGTATTTAGTGTAAATCCAACACCAAGCCTGCTTTTTTAAATTGCCCTTAATCACGTACTTTAACATCTGAACATACTCAAATTAAACGTAACTTTATTACCTTTATTATCAGTATATCTGTCACGTGGGTTGTGTGTTAGTTGAACTAAAACTGTCAGTTGAAATCCACTGTTGTAGTCACCTACTGTTATTTTAAATATAATCTAATTAAGCATCACTTTAACCATTGAAGGAAAAGTCAAGGTTGGTCCTGTGTGAACTTTGTTCTCAGATCAATATAATACAAGTCCTCGGTCTGTGCACGTGTTAATGTGGGAAACCTTTTTCTGCCCCGAGGTGTTTATAAGACCGAGAACCAGTGACTGCACACCGGGAAGAGGTGGCTAGAATCTTACGCTCCGGATGCAAGCAACCAGACTTTGTTACATGAATTAGAAGATTCAGCTCTGTTGGTTGGGTAAAATCATTATTCCATGCCTTGGCCAGCTCGGTTCGGTCTGGGCTGCACTTACTGTCAGGCTGTGCCGTGTCGCTGCCGCTGGTTAAGCCTGGAGACTCGAGCATGGTCCTGCCAGGCTCCGCTACGCTGTCGTCCGCATGCGCGCCTACCATCTCCCCGGCTTCCTCCAGGTCCAACAGGTGGCTCACCGAGAAGTTCTTCTTAGCCTGCAGGTTGTCCACGTTGGCTGTGATAGGGTTTTCCAGTCTGCTGGGCACGGCCGCGGCTCGTCTGTCCATTACATGCGCATAGCTAGAAGTCATGACGCAAACAAGCTAGATTAAGAAAAGAAGACAACGGGTGATCCAAACCGATCCTTGCATAGGCGAGCAACTGGGTGAATCTGTGGCACAAAAAAAGTCAGCTTCAAAGTCGGATGCGGGTCAGAATGCGCTGTCTTTTTTGTAAGTCTAATTCCGAGGCGCGTCCTTGGGGTAGAGATCAGTTGTAGCGGATGGAGCGTTTTTATTCAATTTGCTCTTAATCTTTGTGGAAATTTCCTGCGTAAGTTAAGAAGCATTCACTCGACGTCCTCGTCACCACGACTGAGCTCCGTCCGCCAAAGTGCCACCGCCTGAACAGATGCGCTCAACCTCGTAAAAGCGGGCTGGCCGAGAGCGCAAGGAGGCTGGACACACGCACGCGCGCGCGCGCACACACACACACACACACACACACACACGCAGACGCATGAGGGGGACGCAGCTCGTTGTACTTCAATCAGAGGAGCGGGACTAAATGAAATGAAAAAACTAAGACCCCCGCGAGAAGAGATGGGCCTAATAAGCGCTCGCAATTACGTGGCAAAAAATACTTTGCAGCGTCTCTGACGTTGTGCAGACCCCGCGCGTCCGTTCCTAGCAAAGTCAAACTCTCCTATCCAGTGCTTCCAACAGCCTGGTCATAAGTGTCTCCAACTCAGCCTCGGAAAATAGCATGCAACAATCAAGAGTGACTATAAAAGCATGGCCATATCAGAGGGCGGGATCATGAAGTCATGCAAAAGGCCATGTCAATAATACAGGCCAGTCAAAGAGAAGGATCATAAATAAGTTAAGTGTGTGACTAATGAGTCTTACGCAGAGAAATCACATCAAGCCCAGTTTATTGCAACTCCGGGAACGCTGCGCAATGTAGGCCTGCATGGGTCACAGACTAAAAAATGACAGAAATATTGGAGGTATCAATTTTGATGCACAAATCTCTCCACGTGCCTTCGAGCTGCTAAACTTTCATATTAGGTTCCTAAATAACACTAACAACACTGCAGTTTGGACAGGTACCGGTCCCTTCCTTCCTTCATGGTTGCACTCTATATGTTTCCCGTTGCTCAGACATCACTTTAGCTTTCCCCTAGATCTGGAGAGGGGAAAAAGCACACTTGATGCCATCAAAAGGAATAGGATTGAAACCAGATGTGCCGCTCTCGTTCTTTCCGTGTATTTAATTAAGCCGCCGTTGGGACGGAGTGCGCTTTTTTCATCATTAGTTCTCTCTTTTTTCACATTCCCTCTTGTTTCTGCGCTCCCGCCGCTGCCAGCGACCTTCCGCGCGCTCCCAGTTCATTCCTTCCCAAAAAATAGCCCACTCAGTTCCCCTTCAACTGCCCTAATCAACTGGAGCTCATGCAGAATACACATCGGGTCAGACAGAGATACAGATCCTGGTTATAGGATGCGCAACGTAAATCGACCAACCAGAGCTTGCGCATTATTACGTCAGTATAACCTACTGGGTTTTATGAGTTGACAATAATAATCGTTCTCAAATCATTAAAATTGTTTTAATTCAAGAAGTCCCCTTCAACTGATACAATCCACATACAACTGATACAAATAATCCAAGCAGTTGTGGGATGAGTGCCTTGCTCGAGGACCAGTGGATCAGTGGCAGCCTGGTGGAGGTGGGATTTGAACCCTGTACCTTCTGGTTCATAGTTCAGGACCATAACCGCTGAGTCAACAACACAACCCCAGATTTAATTATTAAATCCAATAATTACATCTTACAAATTTCTGAAATAAAATCCAAATAAACCAGCCTTGATTATGAGATTACTGTGGCAAATAAACAATTTAAAACATCTAAATAATTATATTTTACAAGATGCTTTTCATCGTCAAAGCAAATTGAATGTACAATGTATAATTTATATATTTTATTATAGTATATACATTCTCGCGATAACATGCTTTGAAAAAAAATTATAAAGAGTGTGGTGAATGAAACATCTTTTTTTTAAAGACTTTTGTATTTAGTTTGCTGTTTGTATATCATGTTGTATTATAATTTGTTGTGAGTCCGAACTGCTGTTATTGGCCAGGTCTCTATTGCAAAACAGGCTTATTTTAATCAGTCTTCCTGTTAAAGTAAAAGAAATACACAGATAAATATAAATATTGCACATAATAATAACAGTCCTATAATAATAATAATAATAATAATAATAATAATAATAATAATATAAATTATTATTATTATTATTATTATTATTATTATTAGTAGTAGTAGTAGTAGTAGAAGTAGTAGTAGTAGTATTATAAAACTTCTCAGATAAATTAACTTGTTACAGCAGCACAAGTGAGAGAAGAGTGAAAAATAAATGTAAGAGCTTAAGGAAACAGAGACATTCAAAATAAGAACTTAAAAATATAAACATAAGTACAGACTTTAACAAGTTGCCAAAAATATACAAAAATATAATTTCACGGACAGTTTGTAGAAATAACGCAAAATACAGTATTGTGTAATATATACTTGTATTATATCATTATATATTATCTTTATCTTGTGTATATTTTGCATCTCCCAAAATTTCGATAGAATGGGCTGCTGGTACTTAATCAGCTAAACTGTAATTTAATTGTAATCCAATAAAAGATCTTGTGTTATTTATTTCATTTTTTAACCAAATCGTCACGCATTTCGTTCAGTTCAAACCCAATCACCACAAGGCTATCATAGTTCGTTTGTACACAAATATTTGAATTGTTTGGTGTGCAGTTTAACGAAACGCTGGATACAGTCTTAACTTCTTTCTAGTAAGATGGAAGCTCACGGATGGGTTCGAGCTGCACTGCTCAGCAGGTGCTTCCACACCTAAAACAAACAAACAAAAAAATTTAGAACTTTTGAAGTGTATACGCGAATAATTCAGTCCAGTCGTAAATAAAAGTAAACCAAGGTCCTATAACGTCTGCTTATGCATAAACCTGTCTAAATACATAATATACAAGAAATATAGTGTCGAATTTAGAGAACAATTCGTTAAGAAATAACTACAACTTTTCGATCAGACCTCAAGTCGTCATGCAGCTTTTTCGAGATGGAATGGATTTAAGGACCATTTTATTTCAATGTACACGCTTTTCCCCTTGTGTGTGTGTGTGTGTGTGTGTGTGTGTGCGTGTGTGCGTGCGCGTGTGCGTGTGTGTGCGTATGCGTGTGCGCGTTTCCTCGACCAAAACAAGCCGCACCATTGTAATCAAGGAAAGCTGGATTAATTTTACAAATCCTGCCTTCATTTAATAAACTACAGACTTCTTGAGTTTGATGTCGGATTGCGGTGTGGTAATTAAATGTGTGAGCAAACACGGAGTGGGAGGCGCTCAAAGTCTGCAAAACAAACACACTTAACACCCTAAATTCAGGGGTAAAATCATATAATTAGCCAGCTGTTAGCGCTCACTGTTTACCTGCTACTCATTTTTTTCTTATAAGATACACTGGAATTACAGCCCAGCACTTAAGCTATTCGAATGCAAAAGCAAGTGAGGATTTGGTAAATCTTTATTTCTTATTTTATACTTAATAGTATTGTAGGAAAGAACAAAACAGATGTACATTTAGTGCGCGAGTGTGAGTGCTTTTATTTTGAACGAGAAACAAAGCATTAAGCTTAACTTAAACGAGACACTTTTCTTGGTGGCCTTACTGAAAGGCTGCCTGCGTGACTAAGGCAGCAATATTTGAGACAGGACTAAAGGATGGAGGGAATTCCCTGGTCGCCGTAATCAAGAGCGCACAGAAAGCGAGAGTCAACACAGAGAGCCGGTTAATGGTAATTAGGGAAATAAAGGCGGACAGGGGAACACGGAGTTGCTCTAATCAGCAGTGCGGGGTCAGAGCAGCAAACTAGGAACATTCACGTCCAGTGGAACACAATCCGAGCATGAAGCACTGGCTCAGTCATTAATGCGCTCCTGTTCAGGACTTAACTCCGTTCATCAGGGAGAAAGAATGGAAAAAGAGCGCTTCCCGCTCACTTTTTTAAAAACACCTCCTTGTCTACACTCAATGTTCATTTTATCAGCACTTACCCATACCATATAACATTATCAGACCATTACCGTTCTACAATTACAGACAGTAGCCCACTTATTTCTCTAGGCTTTGTAGTCCCCTTTACTCCTTTCTCTATATCTCAGGACTAGCACAGAGCAGAGATTTGAGTGTGTTGTGCTGGTGTGAGTGGATCACACACAGCAGTGCCGCTGGAGTTTTTAACCACTGTGTTCTATGGACTCTTAGATAAATCTATCTTGTTGCTCCACCTTATATATGTAAAGCCAGAGACAGTAGCTCATGTGTTGTTACAAATTGCTGGAATACCTCCAGTCCTTCATCATTGGTCTCAGAATGCTGACTACAGGTGGCTGGACATTTCTCGTAGGTGGACTCCAGCAGCATTGCTATGTCTGATCCACTCACACCAGCACAACACACACACTAACACAACATCAGTGTCAATGCAATGCTAAAAATGATTCTCAAACGGTACCCGACCATTATAATAAACAGAAAAAGGATGCTGAGAAACAAATGGACTACAGTCCAGTGCCTCTGTATGGTGAGTGGAACCTATTAAACTGACAACAACAACAACAACAATAATAATAATAATAATGATAGGGCTGATTAATAAAATGAAATGAATAAAAAGGTGGAATAAAATGAATGAATGAATAAAAATGTGTGCATTTTTGTCAGTGTACTTATTTTATGTCAAACATGTGAGCTACATACTTCGAATCGTTTATTCTAAAGCCTGTAATATAAATGGGGTGTTCCACTAAAACCAGGCTATGCTCTTGCTGGTGAATAAACACTGCGTTATGGCATCGCGGTAATTAATTACAGTATTCCATGGCTCCTTCTTCAAAGGCTCGGTTGAATGGAGGCAGGTTGCTGTAAGTAAGACCTGCTCCGCATGGTAGACTTTGCAGTAAAAGTTGATCTCTCGTCTTTTTCGGCACTTCTCGGGTTACCTGGTCTTTTAACCTGTCTGGACCGCGCGGCGAAACATAAATCAGCTGCAGCGCTGCAGAGAGCGGTCTAGCCGGCTTTAAGACGTTTATCCAATCCAAGCTTGGACCTAAACTTCAAACTACACCGTGCAATAAATATGTAGCCACAAACTGTAATGGGTTACACCACAAACGGGTGTTTTACTTTCCTCCTACAAACTTTGACTTTAGAATAATAATTCGGCTACTGTGTCTAATTAATGTTACCTACCCTTAATGACAGTAACTTGAATCAAACATTTGGACTTGTTTATTATTATTATTTTTTTCAAAAAAAGCTGCAGTTCTGAAAAAGTCCAACAAACGTCCCCATAATGTACAATGTGAAATCATTGTATCCTTGTGGATAAATTTAGTCCTCGCAATATAACGTGATCACACGTTCGTCTTGCTATTATTTGTGAGGACATAACGAAAGCTGATTAATGCTACACTCAAACCCAACCTTAACACCAGTCACATAGGCTACATCAAATAAAATAAAACCCAGAATCCTCTGATATTCAAATGAATGTTGCTGTTTTGTTTAAAATAACTAAAGCAATTAAAGAAGGGAGGATCGGCACAATCAATCATGTGAAAATTGGCAAGTGATCCCATAATTGTGGTCTTCACAAAGTATAAAAAGACAAACTACGCACGCGCGCGCTTCGTTTCGTTTCTAAATTACGTCATCAGTGTTGCTCCCGTATGCTGAAGTCAAATCAAACTGACAGGGATAATAGTTACAGCCCTACCTTAATCAAATTAGTAGTGTTGGGCTAACAAAGACACGCGAGCATTTGAAAAGGCCCATACAAGCCTAACACTCGCTGTAAAACGGTTTCCATTTCATCCCGACTTTGCTGTAAATATTCGGCCATCAGCCTGTGATTCAGCGGCAGACCTTCTACTACACGCGGCCGCTGATAGACCCATTAAATAAGCCGAATTTATGGTCTGCTCCGTACGGCTGTCCAGATGTGAGCGAATCGTTGTAAAAAGTTCGTAGAGAGGATAAAGAGACAGGTTTAAAAGGCAGAGACGAGGTTTCTCCAAAGCCCTAAGCTCACTCCAAGAAACGAAGAAGGCAAATGATCCACATACGCGTCTGCGGTTATACAAGCAAGTAAGCGACAATAAACAAGCGAAACGTGTTTATTTTTTACTGTAGCAAACATGGAACGCATGGAACTATGTAAAGGAAATAGTGAACCGCAATTGATAAACGTATAAAAAAAATAAAGAAAACAAACAAGACGGTTAACCCAAAATGATGGCAGTGCAAACTAACAAAACATTTAATAAGATCCAATCCGTTGACATTTAAGGACCTTCTGTCAAAACTGGAGCTTAAAAATGACAGTCAAAGTCAGTCTGGAGGACTTGAAAGGCCTGATTAAATGTCCATAAATTATAACGTATCACCTTACTTTGCAAATGCATGACCCATTCGATTCCTTTTTTGTGATAAATAATCAAGAAAGAAGGAACTACCAACATTTTACTGACCCAGTTTCCCTCCCTTTAATGTACATTTTTGAATCTAAAATATCCCCTAATTTTTGTGAGCAGTGTAAATAAAAGTAATAAAAACAAATCCTATTGAAAAAAAAAAAAAAAGTAACTCATCCGAGATCAGACCTATGCAGAAACGGTTGATTGTACGTGTGTTTGTATGGATTATGCAGTTATATACAGTTAAAAATAAAAATCCAGGTTACACCATTAAAATATAAAATCAAGAATGAAATAAGGAGCATTTAAATTCTAAGCAAACTGAATGTTTTAATTTAGTAGAGGTGAAAAGCTTTACTGGAACACTATATTGTGATATATAAACCTATAATAAGAAGTGTACTATACTGTGCAAAAGTCTTAGGCCACCATTAGATTTGTTATAATTACCATATATAATTATGTCTCTTTGCTAAAACTAGGAAATGTCTATGCAGTGGGCTATAAAAAAATGTCAATCACCTGGACAGAGAAATACAAAGAGACTAAATCTAAAAGAACTATTGGAAAGGCTGAAATAAACCTGGACCAGAAGATCCTCCCTAAAAGTTCAAGCAAGACCACACTAAACAATTTTGCCTGTAAAAGCTGTTTAGTTCTAAAAGCTGCTTTTGTTTTAATTTTGTGTACATATTGTCTGCATTTTCTATTATCTTCATAAAGAAACTGAGAAATAATTATACATGGTGATTATACTATTGCTAAAACAACAACTCTAACTGTGGCCTAAGAGCTCCATTTAATATAACAAACTTCTGCAGTTACGTATAGGCTATAAACACTGTAATAATTATCATGAATTAAGCATTAGTTTAAATACATCCTATTCTTTATATTGTTTATATTTATTCTTTATATTTTTCCCATCCCATTATAAACATTTGGAATATGTCACATTTTAAGTACACTTTAATTATAAACAAATGGGTAATCAGAAAAAGTGTTATACATAAAAATATATAGATTAAAAATTCAGCATTGAAAACCTGCTTGTTCACTCAAAGTAAAAAGCAATTTATATATTCATGTACATCCCTTTAAAACCATTTTGCTGTCAGCATTTAGTGAGACCTGAAATCTTCACATTTACTGTGCACACATTTGTTATCAAAAGTAGCACAAGCAGTCCTGCAGAGACCCCCGGTTCCAAACTGACCTCAGAATCCACCTATGTGGCATCTGCATCTGTATCAGCGTACATGGTTCCTTCTATAATCCAAAGCCATACACCAGGTTAATTATAATCCTTCTAAATTGATAACAGTCTGAGTTTGTCTAACTAGTGTTATATTATCCTCGCTCCTGTCACAAATAGCCACTGACAATAACGCGACGTTAAATAAATAAACATGCAAGCGAGACATTTCATACGATCAGAAATGACATTACAATCATAGCACCTTGTCACGCATATTCAGATAAACAATGTTCTTGATTAATCTTTGTCCCACTTATCCCAATAATTACATTTGCCTTAAATACACTGCTCACAAAATTGAGGGTTTGAATACAAAGAGGATCTCACAAGAACTGCTGGACAATCTGATCCTGTTCATGCCCCATCAAGGTCAGTGTAATTTGGAAGTCTTAGGTGACCATACACCCTACTGAACAATCAATGTGTAGCACTCTCGTCCACTTTAACATCCTTCTGTTCACCCTCATGAATACATCACTTGCTACTTAATCAAGATAATTGAGTTTGCATCTCATTTGCATAATCAAACAACTTTCTTTGACTTTTCATTTGCTTTTCTGATCATCTTACTTAATAAAATAAAAACAAATGCGTCTTTTTTTAATCGATTCATATTAGTTTCGAAATATCCCCTCATTTTATGGAGCAGTGTATATTGTTCTGACTGGGTAGTGCATTAGATATGATTGACGATACGAACATTTCACCCCATAAACTATAAAATCTCCTCCACCATAAATAAATAATACTCATTTCATTACAGATGACACATACCCAACTTAATATATAACAATAATACCGGAGTGTAGATTGAAACCATAAAAGAACCCGCAGTATAAAATACACTTGCTGGTCACTTTATTAGGTATACCTCCTGATTTCTACATATCCCACCCATTTGATAAGTTCCACTTACCATACAGAAGCAATTGTAGTTCTACAATTATAGACTGTAGTCCACATGTTTCTCTATGCACTCTGTTGGTCTCTGCTCCATTACCTAATGTTCACAGATCAGGTATTATTTGGGTGGTGGATCATTCTAAGCGCTGCAGTGACACTGGTTTGTTGTGCTGGTACGAATGGACCAGACACAACAGTGCTGCTGGAGTTAGTCTTCACTCACTGTGCACATTAGACACACCTACCATATTTCTCCACTTAGCAGATGTAAGTAAATTCAGAGAGAGAGAGCAGCTCATCTGTTGTTGCACACTTTGTGATCGTCAGACTCTAATCCTTCAATAGTTCTCACAGGATGCTTCCTACAGGATGCTGGTGGCTGGACATTTTTGGTTAGTGAATTATTTTCAGCCAAGCACAGACACTGTGGTCTTCCAGTAGCATAACACTCATAACAGCACAACACACTAACTTCCCATTACAAAACACAGAAATGGAGACTAACTGTATGTAGAAAAACAAATGAACTACGGTCTGTAATTGTAGAACAAAATGGACAATCAGTGTAGAAACAACAAGGTGTACCTAATAAAGTGCCGGTGAGCGCGGATATCAACAGTGAACATTTGAAGGCTAGCTCTCGCCTTCCACAGTTGTTGTAATCACTTCGCTCGTCTGCGCTAACATCACTACATCATCCTTGTTAACGTCTACACCATCCATCTGAGTTTGTCCATTACTTTCCATTGCGTTGCTGGTTACTGTATTAAGGTGGACAGGACCTGCTGTCTCCTTATTCTCATCCTCTTTAGCACCCTGAAGTGCCTCCTGCTTGTCAAGCTCTAGTTGCAGCATCAGCTCCTCCAGTTTTTGAGCCTTGCGCAGCTCATTCTGCTGGATGATAGCACAGAGGTGCTCGGTCAGCTGCTCTTTGACTTCGGTCTTTTTGTGCAGATCCAGCTTGGCCCCCACGTATTCGGCCTCTGCTTTTTCCAGGCGCTTCCTTAAAAAACGGAAAAAAGAAAGAAAAAAAAAAAAGAAAACAAGCCTTAATAATAAAGATCAGGGCCACAAAATTATAGATACAATAATACTAACTTCAGATATTAGTCACAATTATTCAGGAAATAGCTAACAGAATTGCTTTATTAAACCTACAACAGCAGGTCAGCTTTTCAGGATGCATGAACCATCAGGAGATTCTAAGCAAAATATCTGATTGTCTCTATCAAGAATTAACAACTGGGTCAAAGCCAGCATGACAGTGATTCAAAACATGTGTACAATAAACACAAATGATCCAGTGACCCTGGAATCAGGCGTTTAAGTTAACCATCCCAGTCCCCTGATCTAAGCCTGAATGGAAATCTGTAGCGTGAGCGGAAGATGAGAAGCAAAAGGAAGAAGCTAAAACCCTGGAGGATTTGGAGGGTCTGTATTCTCGAATTTAATCAAGAATCCCAGAACCCTCGGTGCTCTTATGTTGGCAATGGGAGGTTGCACTAAGTAAATGCACGGGGTGCAAATATCTGTGGCTTGTGGCTTTGTTGACAACATATTTGAAATATTTGAGAATGTTGCATGCATCAAGTGAAAGTATTATCAGTGTGGGATTAAGGACAAACATTTTTTCTAACTGTTTTTGAAACGAGTCATACATACAAACATAGTATGTCAAATAAACTGATGTCATTTTGCCCATTAATATTCAGTATTATGCAAGTCTTAGACCACCATTAGATTTGTTGTTTTAGCAACAATATAACAACCCCATATACCACATTGTCATTGATCGCATCCCAAAATATCTAACTCTGATTCTTCACTCCATAATGTTCTTTCTCATAATTTTCAATCTTTGTGAGCTTTAGCACATCTTAACCTTTTCACCCTGTAATCCATGATCTTAAAAAAACCTAATATTTAATTTTTTAATATACGTGTCATAAAGACAAAAGGTTCAGCTTCTGATGTCTTGTGTAATATCTGCTTTTTTGTGGATAAATAAAGCTGAATGAATTGTGGGGACTTAAGTTTTGTCAGTGCTTGTTGTTAGATGTGGTAGTCTCTATAATAGCTTTTAGTTATTCAGATCTTTCACATATATAGTGTAGTGACAATATGGCACATTCTTTAAAAAAAGTCCCACTGAAGCCACTCAGACAGACAACAGAAATAAAATATTTGAATTTGTCCTCAAAACATCAACGTTAAATCTGCAAAACATTCATGCCACATTAAAGCATGTCAATGATGTCAGTGATACGGTTATGTAATTTACAGAAATGCTATATTAGAAATGCTAAATTATTTTATAGTCAAACAGTGTGTGTGGTGTAAAAGATGTACCCATGTGCATGTATCTCCCATACTGGACAAACTACACGTATGTGAAATCAAAAGGGTGTTTTCCATCTTCAAATGCTAAACTGATTGGTGATTATATGCTCTAGGGGGCGGTATTTCCACCTCCATAACAACAAAGTGATTGTAGAAAAGCATATAAGAAATAGTACATAACTTAAAAGGGGAAATACATTTTGAAGTATTCAATTGTAAGCACTTTGTACACACCTTCTCAGTGATAACACTACTGGACCATTACGGTAATACAATTCTCATAGAACAAGCAGGCATCTAGTGGGTCATATTTTTTGTTACATCAAATGTAACAGACTGATACAGCTGGTATATTTCCAGAAATTTTCAAGTACATAAATATTGCTCATATTTAGATATAACACAATACTTTACAACTGTAATGGTTCCTTTCAATCAATCGATTTTCATGTTTTTTTTATTTATTTATCAGCTACTCATGATAAGATAATGGAGTTCTTTACAGCCCCTATTTCAAGGCCCAGGAATGTCTTGAATCGGTAGTTAATACTGCCTGCAACGTTTCTCTGGAAAGGAGAGAGTAAAACTATAGAGTAGCTCCGGAAAATTAGGAAATTATCCAGAACTAGGGGTGCAGTATTGATAAAAAATAAATAAATAAAATATGTTCAGTATTTTCCAGATTTATGTCAATTACGATAATTAGACAGTACTTTGGCAGAGCATATCTTGTGTCTAAAGTATTCAAATTCCATCTTTGGTCCGCCTGAATTGGCACTATGTCTTTCACGATTTAATTGGAGACAGCATTTATCCCTTGCCTTTTAGCAGAATGATTCAGCGGAGTGAGTTTTTGTGCTGGTACCTTGGCTATTTTAAGCTAACTCCTGAAGTTTGTCATAATCATCACGTTCTACATGATGAACAAAGTTAGTTTTCGAGCTGTCTTTAAAGGAAACTGATTACTGACACAGTTTGCGTTCTTTTAGCCATATCTGTCTTTTCCAAGGAAAACCATCTCCACATGAGTGAGGATGAGCCATGTCTAGCAATTAAATTTACCAACGTAGACTGTGAGGCTGGTGTGTCAGTATTTTTCCTCCTGGCACAGTTTCACTCATGTGCCAATAGGTAGAAAGTTCACCTGACTTGTGGTGAGATAGGGCTTAATACACTACAGAGTGTGTCTAGGCATCACAAATTTCAAAGTGATTCCTATACTTCCTATTCCTACATCGTTAAAGAACAGCTGAAAACACATAAAAAAGAAAAAATAGGCAAATGTACATTTTAATATTTATATGAAACAAAAAAACTCACTCCAAGAAGTTACAAATGTAAAGTAGGTATAAAGTATAACAATACATCTATCCAAAACAAGCAAAAACTGACAACCAGAGCCAGAAAAAGACGGTCTCCCATAACCCCCCTAGGACTCCTGGAAGCAAGTGAAATATAAAATATTTAATAAGTATGTCAGGATAAAAAATACTGGTCAATAAATCAGACAGGTCTAGATATAGGTAACATCTATCAAGAGAAATATTACTAATAATAACAGAACTCAGAGGATTCAAAAGTTGCTCAAGAGGATATACAAAGAGACAAATTGCCATTTCTAAATCTTTCCAATTTACAATCATTTTTCCTACACAGGATTAGTTTTACATTGAGAGGTGGACATTTTATAAAATGTGTGGAAATGACTGTAATATATATATTCCATATAGACTCCCTTATGTAATATGGGGCGAAAAAGCATGAGAAGAGTGACTTTGAGAGAGGGTATACTGTGTCCCATAAATCCAATAATTATGCAGATGACAGAAAAGTTCCTACACAGGCAAGTTATAGCCGAGGAATGGCACTGACACGTAGCCCATGAATTATCAGGTTCAACATGGCCCCTGGTTAGAAACACTACGTCCTCCATATGTCATAACAGAGAGTCTGGAAAAGGTATCCTGTCATATTAGTTCATACTAATTTCATTCCTCCTGTTGTCACACTATAGTGAAAGCTTTAAATCAGTTAACGCAGTATAAATCACCATGTCTTACCCTAGTAATCTATCATCATTTGTTCACACAGGACATTAATTGCCAGTCAAGCTGCTGTGTTAGTTGCCTTGCAATTTTGTCTTTGGGGAACGTACATGCAAGTTCTTCCTGGTAAAATGTACTGGTTAATTTCAGCATCTGCAATACTACAGACTGAGAAATTTATGACTTAGCTGACCTATTTCCAATCATCAAAACAAGACCATTTATCACTCTATCTGAAAACTATTGTCTGGTGTTAAAAATGAGTGAACAAAAAGTACCAGGAGACAAAATACAAACATCATCAGACTCGCAGTCTACATAACTGGATGTGGTTTGCTTGAAAGATGAGAATCTGCAAATTGTTATTATGTATTATAATTGTATAATTATGCCATTAAAGACAGCTCGACAACTATTGCGTTTAACCATCTGTGAACTGACAATGTGCACAATATAATGATTATGACAAACTTCAGCTTTCTACAACAGGTTTAAACCAGCCAAGTTAGCAGCACAAAAACATACTGAGCAATCACTCTGCATTTAAAGTGCCTTGCGACAAGAAAAGCAATTGACATGGCAAATGGTGTCAAATTTGGTGATTAAGAGAGATGGGTTCATTTAAATATTTGAGTCCGAATATACACTGCCAAATCATCTAATTAAGCAATAATACACAGGACGTGTATTATGGTGATTGTAGCACTTTCCGTTATAGCCGCTTATTGTTAGATTTAAAAATAGAAAACAGGGGGAAAAATATTTGTTTATTAACATTCCTCTAAAACATCATTAGATTATGGCCTTTAGTCACAACAGTAAAGGAACAGAATTTCACAGTACCTGTTTATTATACAGACATTAAAACACAAATATATCTATTAATAATTTACATTTTTAGGTTTTTTAAGGCAGGCTGTTTTACTTGATTTGTGATAATAAATGTTCAAGATGAAGCAATAAGTGTTAATATTCTCAGTCAGAAATGCAAAGAGAGCGATACTGGATGAATGGTGGTATTCAAAGAAAATGTTTAATTAAACTTTTGTTGGTGGTAGTAACATTGACTTCAGTTTCATTGCTCTTCAGTCTAGCTGTGAATCTATTAATCTATAGCCCAGGACGTTTGATTTATAGCAGTGACTTTCAAAACCATAAAATGACAAAGGCTCATGGGAAGCGACAGGCTCGTCATTAATAGCTTTATCTTCTAAACGTAAATGAAAACACATAGATTTTATAAAGTGATATACCTTCATTTCTTCAGTGGTTTACCTGTGTAATTATAAGTTTGCTTTTAGGGTTGGCATCGTTGCTAAGTTACGTGTGTATGTTGCAACAATTGCGCTCCTAGAATTTCTCTCAGCCAGTCAGACTGCAGGGTCAGACTTACTGTGGTATAATTATTGTTATTGACAAAATCCCAGAAAAATATCCTAATAAGTTTTTTTTCCCTATAACACACAAGCCTATTCTTTATTTTTTATGAAACGTTTTAGTCCATTTCCTTTTGTGTTTGACAATGCTACAATGCACAAAACCATAAAGAAATGTCAATAAAGAAATGTTTTGGATTGAAAATGTGTTAAGTTATACGCATACAGATGCCTTATCAAGTATGGCAGTCATAAGAAACCCAATCACAAATGCAATTAGAATAGCAAATCATTACCAAGCTGTTGAGTACTCCAGACTGGCTTCCTCGATCAGTTTCCTAAGGATGCCAATGTCGCTTGATACGGAGTCATCAAGAACCTGTAGCTCCTTCTGGATCTTCTTTAACTTAATCGCTTCAGCCTGTGTCTGCTTAGATCTGAATGGACAGGGAGTTCCGATTTAGCAATGTATAGCTCTAGGTACAACAAGTACACTTCCTCAAACATAATGTACTGTGCAAAGTACAGTAGGCCACCATTAAATTTGTTGTTTTAGCAATAGCACAAAATCCATGTGCACTTATAACAATTCCTCACTCTCTTTATTAACATATAAACAAAAAATACAGGAAATGTACACACCTAATAAAAACAACACAGTTTTCAGAACAACTTGACTTCTACAAAAGTTCATAGTTAGTGTAACCTCCCTGAATTCCTTTGGACTATTGGAAAAATTGGCATCCTGATTTAGTTGCGATTTAGTTTCCAGACGCTGTTACTGGGGAGCTCACTAATCGCCACTATAGCCTATAAAAACCTTTTTTTTTATTTTATTTTTAAATCGGTTTTCAGACTTTTGCACAATACTGCACATAGGAATTATTCATGTTAATAAAATGCCCATACTTTTCAGCAATTGTCTTGGCAAGAAGAGCTTTTGTCCTTTTATTCTTCTCTTCCATCACTCGATGCTCCCACTGTAGCTGCTGTAAGCGGTTCTTCTCCCGTCTTAAAAAAAAAAACAGTGTATTAAAATATGTCTGTGAATGTATGAAAAGCATCTGTGTAATCATTGTAATTATTTTCCGAGTAACCAAAGACACAAACAATAAATTATTATTAGATTTCCTATAATTCGTATCCAAATTTTAGTAATCACAATCGAATTTTAACAGAAGCATGAGACCTGCAGGGCCAAAGTTCAGCTTTAAATGGGGATTTCTCTGCTCTCACACACCTACAGAGTTTACAGATGGACTTATTTAAGCAAGTGCTCAAATGTAAGGACTCAAAGTGGAGATAAATTTAGAAAATCAGCATGTCAAAGGCACTTCAGTGGTTCCTCTGTTCTTGTCGTTAATACGTTCCAAAGTCATGTTGATGACCGAAAATGATGAGTGGTGAGCAATTTTTTAATCATTCCAAACCCCCAGAATATTCATACTGTATTATCCAGTATATGCATTAATAGAGGTTTATTGTACAGGTGCTCCCTTATTTACGATGTTCCCAAAAATCTGTAATAAGTTAAATGCATAATAAATTGATGAGTTTAATATAGATACTGTATCACAGGGGAGACAACTTAACTTAGAAAGCACTTAAAAGTTAAACTACAGTTGGCCAAAATCATTACCACAAACCTTATTTTCTAAGAAAGTGTTGAGAATTCTATGTAATTCAGTAAGTAATGGATTATAATCCGGCTTTTCTAGGGTTGGCAGTAATCCCTAATCTCTTGACACAAAAACAGTCTGTAATTGGACTTGTTTGCACTAGGAATGCAGTAATGTAGATGTAAAAATAAAGAAAAACATTAAAGACAGTGAAGGTCTGCTCTGAATGAGAGCTACTGCAGATCTGCGCCACTGATTCTCTGTATCCTGATTCGTAATTCGAGTTTCAACTTCTATAAGTTTACTTGACTAAATTTCCAAAAGTTTAAGCGAGTGCACAGAGTACTGAGCAAGCGATGAGAACTGAGCTACATTTTACTAATTGAAGTGCATTGAGAACCGAGTTCAGAGGTACCACTGTATATGCATTATTGGAGTCCTATATTTTAAAGACGTTTGCCTGATACGGATTTGTTTATTTCATTATTTAACATTGTATTAAACATCAATGGCTATTCAACAACAGGCACAAGGTTATAACAAAACTAGTCATACATACTCAGACCAGGCCAACTTAGCATAATTAATTAACCTAAAACCTGTCTTTGAACTGTGGGAGGAATCTGGAGCACCCAGAGTAAATCCATGCAGACAAGGAGGACATGCAAAACATATGAGTGAAGTCCACAGTGAGGTGACTGTGTCGACTGTTGTGCCACAATATTAAGTGTAAAAGCAGGTGTTTTAAAACTCATCTGGATTCAGATAACTATGACAAAACTAAGCGTGAATGGAGTCTCTAGCAATAACTCAACAAATAAGCAGCACTGGACTGATATAATATTTAATGAAAGGAAAAGTATTTTCTGGTAGTTCAACATTTTTTGGATTTCCAAAACTAAAGAAACCTCTGCACCTATAAAACTCCTGACCCAGTAAACTAGTGAGTACGAACAGGTAAATCATTAAACTGTACTGGCCCATCAGGACGGGAGTCTACCCCTGAATTAGACTTACTAACAATTCGACTTCCTGTTTGTCCAGTTCCTTCACTGTGGATGTTGAATCTTCTGAGGGTGGTACTGAGACTGGCTTGGTTTCAGGTTCCATCTGTTTTGTCACCTGTTCATTTATTTTGTCTGAAATGCTGCTGCTGGGAGTGAGTGGTGGAGGGGGTTTAAGCTGCTGGTTGGGTGACAGTGAAGAGCAGCAGCTGTTCATCTGTTGAGCAGCCATCAGCAGAGCTTTCTCTCGCTGCAGTTGCTGCCTGCTCCGGTTTGTAGAAGTGGATTTCCGGCCTCGACCAAACGAAGTGGCTGCAGTTACATCTAATAATATATTAAAGAATATGATAGTTAGAAATTGATGGTATACTACTAAAAATAATGGCTTGCCTGTATACACATGCCTGTATTCATTTTCTTTTCTATAGTAGGGTTTCAATTCAATAGGCAAAGCAAACACAGTCATCAGACACATTCAAAAAGGAAATCCAACTTGAAGTATGGCAAACTATGTTGGCTGTCCCAAGTCCGCTGTGTCTAATATTAAGTGCAAGTATAAACAATGTGGAAATGACATTGCTAGACCAAATAAAATGCCATAGTGTGAAAGAAAGATGCAACAGTGGAAAGTAGCAGTCAATGTCTGTGACTTCAGAACTAATAATGACTTTCACACAGCAAAAACCAGCAATAACACCTAAAAAGGTAGAAATTTAGGTTCCAGTGAGTTAAAGAGAAGTCATAATGAGAGAGACTGTTTGTATGAAAGTGATATCACAAATCTGCACTGACCAAGGTCATGATGCTAAAACGTTTGTCTGCTACTGGGCTATTTAAACAAAAACAAGATTCCCTAAGACACTTTGAAATATGATTATTTAAAAATTTAAATATGATGTTGCACCTGTGCATGATTGGCATCTAGCCTGGGCCTGATGTTGCTTATTTTCTACATAGAAAGATGTGTAAGTTATGGCAGATGTTGTTTAAATAGTGCTCTAGCCTCACAAGCCCAAAAAGTCAGGTTCGAGTCCCTGCCACTACGTGTGTGGAGCTTGTCCCAGTGTCTGCGCTAGTTTTCCCGAGTATTACAGTCCCACATTCCAAATATATGCATTAGGTCATTTGGCGCCTATAAAGTGCTGTGTTCTGGTGTCAGTATGTGTATTGCAGTAGGCTGGTTCTTGTCCTAAGCTTTCGAAAAGGCTATTAGTAATGTCCAAAACACATATTAAACTAATTAAAACTTTAACATAATGTAAAGTTATTAATGTAAAAAAATAACACATTATGATAAAACTGAATCAGCATGAGCTTCGACTTTTATGTTTCTAAACTTACTGGGTTCGCCTTTCTGCTGGATCTTCCGCAATTCATCCTCTGAAAATCCAGCCCACGAAACCATTTGCACAAATAAAGCGTTTATTTGTATATTCTGTGTTATTCTTTAAAAAAAATTACAGTGCCAATAGAACGTTTACAGTATCAACCATTCGAAAGTTTCTCGTATCCATGTCCATTCAGACGCCATCTTTGTGTACAACTGCTGCCACGTTAAAGCCCCAGAGTAGGAGTCCTTAAATTCTGCCTGCTTCGTCGCTATGTTGTAGATATTGTGACATGGGTATATACTGGAAAAAGTTAGAACCGAATTGTATAATAATTATGTTTAATAATATGTAAATTAAGGCGCAGATACAGAACAAAATACAATAAAACACACAGCAGTTGTTTAGCTTGAATAAGAACCGTCAGCCATGAGCTTCCTCATACCTGCTGTACTTGCACTCAGTGGCCATTTTATCAAAAAACACCAGCCATATAGGCTACCCTCAGTAATCTCTTTAAGTGCACATGCTTATTTTACATTCATTAATCATTTGATCAATTCCACTTACCATATAGAAGTACTTTGTAGTTCTACAATTACAGACTGTAGTCCGTCTGTTTCTCAGCATACTTTGTTTGTCTTTTTTACTCTGTTTTATATGGTCCAGACCAGCACAAATTAGGTTTAATTGGGGTACTGGGTCATTCTTAGCATGGTAGTGACACTGACATGGTGGTGTTGTGTTGTGTTGGTACGAGTTAATCAAGTCCCTGCTGAAACCCTGCTGGTTTAAGTTGGTGTGGTGCTGGTTTTGCTGGTTGTCCAGCATAAACTTGCTGGCAAAGCTGGTTGCCCAGTATGATCTTGCTGGTTTTGTTGTTTAACCAGCGTGTGCTAGTCACCAGCACACTCAGAAAAGACCAGCATGCACTGGTCACAACCATCCAAGAACCAGAAAAGATCATCATCCCCAGCAAAATCATGTTCAAAACACAACAAAGCTGGTCACCAACAAATCCAGCATCATGCTGGTCTGTTTTTAGACTGCTGGTCTAAAAATTACCTACCAAAACTGTCCAGCTACAAGCATCCTGTAGGAAGCATTGTGTGATCGCTGATGAAGATTAGAAGATGACTAAGACAAAGTGTGCAACAACAGATGAACTGCTGTCTCTGATTTTACATATACAAGGTGGAACAATATAGTAGATCTGTCTAATAGAGCTCACAGTGAGTGAACTTGCCCCTGGGAGGGGGCAAGAACAGAAAGTTGAGGAATGCTCATAAAACACCTGCTTGGAACATTCCACAGATGAATGTCATGATTTGGTATAAAGGGAGCATCCCCGAAAGGCTCAGTTGTTTAAAAAAAGGGTGGGGCGAGGTTCACCACTTTGTGAATAAAATGCATGAGCAAAAAGTCCAACAGTTTAAGAGCAACGTTTCTTAGCGTGCAATTGCAAGGAATTTAGGGATTTCATCATCTACAGTCCATAATATCATCAAAAGCTTCAGAGAATCTGAAGAAATCTCTGCAAGTAAGCGGCAAGGCCAAATACAGATGCCTGCGGCCTTTGATCCCTGAAACTGACATCATTCTGTAACGGATATTACCACACTTCAGAAAACCATTGTCAGTGAACACAGTTCATCCCTCCATCTACAAGTGCAAGTTAAAACTGTACCCTGCCTGGGGATTGAACAAAGTACGTTCTCGTTACAAACTGTGCCGCTTAAAAACAAGGGAAAACAATGAAAATATTTAATCTTTGCATAAACTTAATGTGCAGCGATCACAAAAATAGGGTATATTTCAAAATTAATATGAAGAGGATTCCACAAGAACTTCTGGATAATCTGATCCTGTCCCTCCCACAAAACTGTGTTTTGGCAGTCTTGGGTGCCAGAATATACACTCATCATACACCCTAATGAACAGTCAATGTGGGGCACTTTCATCCAGTTTGACATGCTTCTGTTCACCCCCATGAATATGTTCCTTTCTACTCAATCATGACAATTGAGTTTGCATCTCAGTTGCATAATCAAACAACTTTCTTTGACTTTTCATTTATTTTTCTGATGCTTATTTTTTAATCGCTTCATATTCATTTTGAAATATCCCCACATCTTTTTAAACAGTGTAATTGTTAACATAAGTTAAACTCATTAATTGCTAATGGTTGTTCTTCAGTATACTGTAGAAACGTCAGACAAGTCAAGTCAAATTTTTATATAGTGCTTTTTTACAATGGTGCATTGTCTCAAAACAGCGTTACAATATTGAGCCTGCCTAGGGTAACAGTTGAAAGGAAAAACTCAGGTATTTAAAATAATTTAGACAACATGGCTTCTGAACACATTAACCATGTTGGTTAAGTTGCACAATTTGCACAATTTTGTGCACAATTTGTGTTTGCCATTCTTTAAATCTGTCATACAGTGTATGTTTCTAATCACATGACATTGCTGGCTGGATATTGGCTGAACAATTGCATGTCTGAGCAGTTCACCAGTCACTTCCTAATAAAGTAGCTACTGAGCATGAATATTACAAATAAATCCACATATTAAATTGTCTAGATTCTCAGCAATGTATCCAGAGTCAGAGAAGTAAGTTGGAAATTGGCTACAGAGATATTACAAAGAACGTTTATTTGACTTCAATCCAGCAAACCAATTAAATGTTCTTCTTTAACAAAATTACAGACAATCTGATAATGTCTGACAGATTTTCCACATTGCAGTGATCCATGGCAGCATTAGTTTTACTGCAGATTCCAGGTTAGTCTGCAGGCTCATATGAACTACTTATTTTATTGTAAGACCAATTTCGCTAGAATCCCAGTAATTTGTTTTTAAAGACATCGCTTGTGTATTATGCATTTTGTTTTCATGTTGTTTTCATGATCTCTGAGGGTCTGGGTATTTAAACAGAATTGTAATACAATCCTTATAACATACCCTTACTTAAGTCATTTCTGGCCAGGGATGTGGGCTTTATTAGTTCTACAAATTTCCTAAAATTTTTAAACTTTAAAAATAAGCTGTTGTGACATTTATAATTATTATTTTATTTATTATTATTTTACATTTACAGGAAATGTATTGTATTTGATCCAACCTTGAACTCCATCTGTCCATGTCCCAGTGTCCATGTGAGTTTACTCTGGGTACCTTAGTTTCTTCCCACATTCTAATGACGTTAATGACTCTAAATTGGCCCAGTGTAAGTGTTTCAGACTAGTGTGTGACTAGTATTGATGTAACCCAACTCCTGTTGTGAACAGCCATTGATTCTAATGTGACGTTAAAAAACTAATACAGTGGTGTGAAAAAGTGTTTGCCCCCTTTCTCATTTCCTGTTTTGTTGCATGTTTGTCACACTTAGGTGTTTCGGAACATCAAACCAATTTAAATAATAGTCAAAGACAACACAAGTAAACACAAAATGCAAATTGTAAATTCAGGTCCAAATCCAAATCTACATGGCCCTGTGTGAAAAAGTGATTGCCCCCTAAACCTAATAACTGGTTGGGCCACCCTTAGCAGCCACAACTG
>JAUZSU010165276.1:0-13541 GCA_034780255.1 Parotocinclus maculicauda | reverse complement strand
AAAAAAATAAATTATAACGAGGGGTCCCACTGTACCAGTGGGACGCAGGGCCCTCGCACAACACCGTAAGTGGTCGTTCTGGTAGAAATCGATCAATGTTCTTGAAGCAGTTCGACGAAATACGCTAAAAATGTGTGTGAAATAGAAGGGCAACCTCGGTGTTCTGGCCCTAATAATAATAATAATAAAAATTACGAAAACAATAGGGCTCTGCACCTCACGTGCAGGCTTAGCCTGCATCTCGGTGCTCGGGCCCTAATAAACATTACAAATAACAATAGGGCTTTGCACCTTCAGTGCAGGCTTAGCCTGCATCTCGGTGCTCGGGCCCTAATGAAGCAGCGCTAGTATGAAGCAGATAAAAAACAGCGCTGGCAAACAGGCTCACAACAAGTATTTAACGTTACATGGTGGTTTTTAAAACAATTAACTACATTTGACTGCGATTTTGATAATATTCATCCAGAAAATCAAGACTTACTGAACAAAGTAGGAACGAGCACTCCGACCAACTCCAACCGTTTCTTCTCCTTGTCACGTTGAGGGCGCGAAACAAAATCCCGTGCAGTTTCGTGAGATTTAACATTGATACGTTATTAATTCACTTCAGTCGAACATGATATGAACAAATTCATGTACTTTCTCTGCGTGTTATGTAGTTTTTACACAATAAAATTACATGTCTGTTTAAAACATGAGGTAGTTGTGTTAAATACACTCAAAATGCTTACATAAATCCAAGACATGGCTAGTCTCCTTTTTTCAGTGTAGTAGAATTGTTAACTTTATGGTCAAACTGTAAAAGTTCACAATACAAATGTCAAGCTATTAACAGTTTTACTTTGAATTTTTACAGTATATTTTTTTCTGGGAGACTACACTATTTAATTGCTCTATTGTCCAGTCCTGACACTTGTATGCCCATTATTGATGCTGGGATTAGCAAGGGAAGACTTATGACTTATGTTTGCTACTAGACAGCATCATGCTTAGCACGACATGCTCGGGGGACATAAACATGTGCCAGAAAAACACAGCTCAGAAGCACGCAACTGTGCGAGTCAACCCAAAGATCTTTAGTTACACATTGCACTAATCCCATATAGACACTACTGTTAACAGTCACATGACTCTTGATTCTGTAAGGCTAGCATCCTTTCTCCTGTGTCATTAATATTAACATTATTTATAAGTAATAATAATAATAATAATAATAATAATAATAACAATTCCTTACAAATTTAAATTTTCGAAAAAAACACTTGATACTGCTAAAAAAACAAATTACGAGAATTATTGGTGGGGTGGGGGACATATACCCCTCAATGTTTAAAATGTCACCTGTCCCCCAAAAGTATGACTATGCCTAAAGATATCCTACTATTTCTCACAAATCGTGAATCCTGATGGATAATGTAAACTTGTAGGCTTATATTTCCAAAGATGTGGAAAGTGCATCTGGGGAATTTAGCAAAAATAGTGGAAAGGTTATTTGTATAGCACCAGTCATACATGAGGCAATTCAAAGAGCATTACAGAATTAAATAATAATAATAATAATAATAATAATAATACTTACATATTAAAATTAAAAACACAAAGTTAAAAGTACATTTAAGACACCATCAAAAGTAAAAAGTAAATAACACAAATCGGGTGTCATATGCACAGCTAAACAGTACAGTTTTTAACCTGGACTTAAACATTGTGAGAGTAGAGGCCAGCCTAACATTTTCAGAGAGACTATTCCAGATCTTTTCCTCATAAAACTGAAATTCTGCTTCACCGTGCTTAGTCCTGACTTTGGGCACCAGCAGAAGGCCTCTGCTTGATGTTCTTAGTGTCCGAGATGGTCCATATTGGATCAACATGTCAGAGATGTACTTTGGTGCTAAGCCATGGAGACACTTATACACAAGTAGAGTTGTCTTAAAGTCTATTCGCTGAGCCACAGGAAGCCAGTGTAGAGACCTGAGTACAGGACTAATAAGGTTGTACTTCCTGGTTTTAGTCAAAACTCGAGCAGCAGCGTTCTGGATGTACTGCAGCTGTCTTAGTCGTATAGTGTAGCATAGTCTCACAAGTCTACATAGAAAACTGAAAAATAACCACATAGTATAATCTACTGTGCACTGTGCTAGATGGATCCATGTCTATGTTATCATTTACAATAACTTATTAATAACATATTAATATAATTGCTTAATGAATTTAATTGGATCCCTTTCAGGGTTGCACTAAGTGTCTTATGTACTTTTAATATTATGACCTAGATGTTGGAATGCTGACTTTTTGAAGATAAGATAAGATTTGATCACCTTCTTAAACTTTAAAGGGAAACATGATTAAACATTGCTTACGTTAGAAGAAAACACTGCTGTATGCTACCTTTTATGTAGTTTTCATTCTATCTTCATTCATTTATTTTGTTATCTGCTTATCCTATTCAGGGTCGTGTGAAAGCCGGTGCCTAACTGGCGGCACAGGGCGTAAGGCAGGAACAACCCTGGACAGTGCACCAATTGTAGGGCACATACACTCACACAATAAGAAACACTTTGGAAACACCAGTTACCCTAACATGCATGTCTTTGGAACATAGGAGAAAACCGGAGTACCTGGAGAAAACCCACCCAAGTACAGGGAACATGGCCACCATCTTGAAAGCTGCCATATTGGATCAAGGGCAAGTTTTTCCAATGAGAAGGTGGTCATGTAGCAAATAAAATAAGACCAGGATTGTCTCATAAATCTATTTTCTATCTATCTATTGCACACGATGTGTCCTGTGGCATTTGACTCACCTTGCGTATATATACATTGCTCACAAAAACTAGGGGATAATGTAAAATGAATATGAAGCGATTAAAAATAAGCATTTGCTAAACAATTAGAAAAGCAAATGAAAAGTCAAAAACAGTTGTTCGATTAAGCACATGAGATGCAAACTCAATTATTGTGATTGAGTAGAAAATGACATATTCATGGGATGAACAGAAGCATGTTAAAATGGATGAGAATGCCACACATTGACCATTCAGTAGGGTATATGATTACCCAAGACTGCCAAAACATACAGACAGTGATGGGGCATGGGCAGGATCAGATTGTCCAGCAGCTCTTGTGGGATCCTCTGCCACTCTTGCTCCAGGGCAACTTCCAGCTCAAGAAGTGTTGTGGGAGGCATAGGTTTGATAATTTGACAGATGTCTCCCTAGTACATCCCAAGCAAGTTAAATAGGATTCAGGTGTGGAGAACATGAAGGCCAGTCCATAAATTCCATTCCTGCCTCCTGAAGCATGTTGTTGACGAGATGTGCACTATGGGGCCTTGCATTATCGTCCATAAAAAGAAAGTTGTTTCATACTGCTTCAGCATAGGGTACAACTATAGGGTGCAAGAACTCATATCAGTATCTGACAGCAGTCAGCAATCCATTTCTGATGACATGGATGATTTCACTACCACTGAATGAGTCTCTTTCTCAAATGAAACGTGTATTCAGATCAGGACACGATGATTGTTGGGCTTCAAACTGAACTGTGACTCATCAAAAAAAGAGGACAGTTGACCACTTATCACAGGTCTGTTAGGGTTCCTACCTTTCCCCGGAGAGCTGCCGCACCGATTGTCCTTACAAAGTGATCGGTGAGGCGGTTTATATCTAACGTTTAATTTATGACCTGATGACAAACACCTGCTTCTCCTGCTATTTAATTGAGAGTTTTAGCGTTGTTCGATGCCAGGTCATTCGCCTCAACATGCTGCACGTTTGTGCCATTCTTGCGTTCAGTTGCTAACAACCAGGGGCGTTTAGAGCTGATAGATGTGTACGAGGGGAACCTCTGAGGTATTTAGCCTGTTTGGGAGAGATCCAGGTTTCCCCGCTCCGTGTCAGCCCAGCTCTTATCGAGCCTCACTTCAGCCGACTGCGCGCCTCCATTTGAGACACACCCCGGCTCCTCTTCTTTCCTCTTCTTGGAAAGCATCCCAAATCGGCGCCCTTTCTTGCGCTATAAGCGCGTTCGAGCCCATCCTCGCTTTTTCACGTTCCGGAGTCCCCCCCGTGCCTCGCGATTTGGGAGACGTCCAAAATCGGCATTTCATCGTGCTTTTGGCATGTTCGCCCACAGGCCTCTATGGACTCCGCTGCTTCCTTCCCCGCCAGCTGATGGCACCCGGGAGTCGCGAGTGGTAGGGGCTGCACCCCAGACCCGTGGCTCGTGAAGCTTGCCATACCCTGCCCGCCATATGCCGCTATAGGGTACCCCAATATCCGGCCGTAAAGGGCAGCCCCCTGGCGTTTATCGCGATTTATTCGCCTTTTCACCTTTTGGTTTTCTTGTGTTAGTGAGCCTTTTGCTTATTTTGTCCCTGTTTAGTTTGGTTATATATTATTTTCCCATATTATTATACGCTGTGGGATTCCTCGGTCCCGCATACTTTGGTCCTACCACATATAATAACAGGGTCCAATGATAATGATCATTAGCCCACTTTCTATGGGTTTTACCGTGTTTAGCAGATAACGGATTGCATACCATTAGTCGCCGGGCATGGAGTCCAACTCGGTAGAGCTGATTTCCTTTGGTCTGGGTGCATATCCGCCATCCAGTGGCAGCAAAAAACTGTCCCCGCAACTCTATTGCATTGCTGCACCTGCTGTTGTGATCTTGCTGTTGTGGCAGATGGGTGATCCTGCCATAGTTTTCTTTATACTGTTCCAGTCTCTGGAGCAATTCCTGTTAATCATGATTTGGTATGTTCCAAGTGCTGTTACTACTGTAGTTGGTGTTTGACCAGTTTTAAGATGTTCTATGGCTCTCCATGCTTCGCATTCAGGTAATTTGTGTTGCAGAGGAATTGCAAGCGCTGGAAGAATTGCAGGATGCTCATTTTCAAGATCAGAGAACATTTTAGAGCAATTTTAGCTTTTATATAGTACATTTTTACTAAATAAACCTAAATAAAAGTTGTTTTTACATCTCATTTGCATTATAGAACAACTGTCTGTGACTTGTCTTTTGCTTTTCTGATGCTGTTTAATAAAACAATAAAAAATAAGTATGGCATAAAATAAGTAATTGATCACCTACCAAACAGCAAGATTTCTGGCTCTCACAGACCTGATAGTTTGTCTTTAAGTTTCCCACTGCACTCGTTACCTGTCTAAGGGCACCAGGAACAAAATTGCAGACCTGCACAAAGCTGGGATGGACAAACTGGACAATGGGCAAGAAGCTTTGTGAGAAGGCAACGACTGTTGACGCAATTATTAAAAAATGGAAGAAACACAAGCTGACTGTTAATCGTCCTTGGTCTGGGGCTTCCTGCAAGATCTCACCTCGTAGGGTAAGGATAAAACTAAGAAAGGTTAGAAATCAGATTAGAACTACACATTAGGACCTGGTCAATGACCTGAAGAGATCTGGGACCACATAATCAAAGATGACTGTTAGTAACAAACTACACCGTCATGGATTAAAATCCTGCACGCAAGGTCCCCCTGCTCATGCCAGCAAATGTCCAGACCCATTTGAAGTTCACCAATGACCATCTGGATGATCCAAAGGAGGCATGGGAGAAGGTCATTTGGTCAGATGAGACCAAAATTGAGCTTTTTGATATGAACTCCACTCGCCGTGTTTGGAGGAGAAGAAGAAGGATGAGAACACCCCAAACATGAAACACGGGGGTGGAAAAATACTTTAGGGGGGATTTTCCGTCTGCACTGTATTGAAGGGAGGATGGATGGGGTCATGTATTGCAAGATTTTGGCCAACAACCGCCTTTCCTCAGTAAGAGTATTAAATATGGGTCGTTGCTGGGACTTAAGTGCCTCCATTCTTTGTAGGTGGGAATACTTGCAAAATCGGCAGTGTATCAGATCCTTTATATTAATATTTATATGAATATTTTCCACACTGTATGAGCATTAACTACGATATCCTAAATCCTAGTTAATATTTAACACATTCTTCTAATTATAGTATTATTATGTTTTGTAGAGAAGATAAAAAAGAGGATAAAGATTAAAAAAGATCAGAAGATAAAAATGGATGTGTCTAAGAAGTGTTAAATTTATAGACAAAGCAAAACACAATGGACATTAGAAATGGGAAAACCTCCTCCCTGTCCTGACACAGCACACACAAAAAGCGCCGTGGCTTCTTCAGTCTCAGCATCACGTGACCCAACATCTGCTGCCGGTGGTAAGCAGTGAGAAGCGCATCAGAAGCGGAGTAAGTCCATTGTTGATGCTCTCCATCGCTACAGCGCGTACTCCACAGCGTTTACGCGCTGCTTTTTAAACTCCAGTTCCACAGGAACTGCCTTGCTTTTTGCTTCTTTTGGCGGCACTGCAGTGGTAAGTGGGCTGCTGCTCAGGGGCTCTGAGGAGCGAGCATGCAGTATTTTCACTGAGGGGTGGCATGATCGCTGCCCCGCCGCCGCCACACTGGAGGCTCGCGGCTCGCGGATCGGGGCGCTCCTGCAGGGGCTGGGATGCGCCCCCGGCACCTCGCGGTTTCTTTCGGGCTTTGGCGCTGAGCAGCAGCGGCAGCAGGGCTCGAGCACTGCGGGCCGCCGCGCTGCCAGGAGCCGCTCCACCCGGAGCAGGATGCCGGTGATGAGAGGACTGCTGGCACCGCAGAACACCTTTCTTGATACCATCGCCACGCGCTTCGACGGAACCCGTGAGTAGTGCGCATCTCCACCTGCTCACCTCTAGTCTGCCTCAACAATGTACCTATAATATATCCACAAGTTTCCTAAACATGGCAATAATTGCAAATCACACTGCACATTACACTTGGCATGGGATGCATTGTATGATTTTGGTATTATATGACGCTTTGGCAAAACTGATTATGCAGTAATAACAATAACTACAAACTACAAACAATTCCATATGAACTCTTTCGTTTTAAAAATTGTACTGGATAATTTAATCCTGGATGCTGTGTGTGATTAGGCTTTTATTATTAAAATGAAAACCATCACCAAATATATCATACTGTATTCACCAACCCATTGCTCATTGACGTGGAAGCTGTACAGTATTAGATATTCCGTGTCTCACGTAGACGTTAGTCTTGAGATCTTTTCTTCAGAAAATCTGATTTTGTTTGCGCATTTGGCTACTTTGGAAATGGCGCAAAACGTGCGATCTGATATATTACACACGTGTGCTTTCTTTTCGGGACCTGTAAGTTGCATGTAGATTGTAAGACGGCCAGTCTCCCAAAGAAAGCTTATGTAAATATATGTCCAATACACATGATTGTGATTTTGATTGCAAAGCCATTGGTCAAGGAGTATGGAGCAGTGTGTGCATGTGGGGGGTGGGGTGAGGAGGTGAGGTTTTTATATCATTGTGAGGTTTCAAATGTTCACATATGGGTAGAAAGACCTGGCTTTTTATGTAGTGGAGACATTTTGCTGGTCGCAACAAATAAAAATGTTTATGTTCTTTTTTCCCCACAAAAACTGTACTTGTTTTAAAAAAGCAATGCAAAGAAACGTTTTGATTTAGGTTACTGAGATTAAGGTAGATGGTGCATTAATTAGGTACAATAATATTATGCTAATGTAAATTCCCCAGAATTAATTGCATGTGTGTGTCTTGTCAAAGCAGGTGCATGTGTCGATCAGTCCTATTACACTACAGCTTAATTTTGCAAGGCAGCAGCACTTTGTGTTCCTAATTCCTCACTTTTGGCAGCTGAAACACTTTCTTGCTCTTTCTCTGCTCAGACGACCTGCAGAAAAAGAAAGGGATATCTTTCTCATGTTGAGTAATGCCCATGAACAGATGGGCTGAGTAAGTGGCCGGGTGCATGTTGGGCGGAGTGTGTTGCGAGGGCACTTCAGAAGGAGAAACTGGCTGGCTCCCAGACTGTGCGCTACCATACTAATAAATATCTAAATAATACTCAACTAGCGATAATGTGATCTGCCATTTTGATATTGTCATATACAGTGCTAATCTCTACTGCATCTCATGCATTACTATGCACTGTGAAAAGAAAGGACAGCATGCATGCATTGTATCGACAAAGTTATTATAAGTATTAAGTGCAAAGAGCAGTTGAACCATTCTCTAATTTATAACAAAATACTGATTGTGCTTGAATAGCACAACTTTATGGAATGTGTAAATAATCTGAGCTACATCTTACTTTTTCTCAAAGATACCGACCTTGGACTCCACCCGTGTGGAGCCTGCATGTCCTTCACATGTCTATGTGGGTTTACTTAGGGTGATCTGGCTTCTGTCTACATTCCAAATACATGTAGGGTAATTGATTATGCTGAATTGCCCTGATATGTGTAAGAATGACTAGTTTTGTGTCTGTCGATAAATAACCATTAACACTAAATGTAAAGTTAAATAAACCAAGCAAACAAAACCAGATTTACATAAAACCAGCATGGACAATACATTCTTTTAAGCATTTAGAAATTTCATAGTTAAACCATTTTATTGTAAGAACATAGTGGTTGTACTTGTAAAGGTGTGTTCTGTAGCACCATATAATAAACATTTAAGGCAATAATTCTCTTATGGCAAATGGTGTTCTATTTTTTAGATAAATCAAAACCAAAGGCTGTTGTAGACCTTGTTTTATGCATTCTCACATTTAAGTCAACTAAGTTTGTGTGTGCATCAAGTAATATGCAATGATGCTTGAAAGTTTGTGAACATTTTATAATTAAATTTTTTTTGTTTATTATATTTGTGCATACCCGTGGCCTAAAACATCATAAACTTTTCACAGAAGTTCTAAGAGTCCTAAGAGAGCCCAATTAAACAGACTACACAAAAAATTACAATAAGTAATTTATTTACTGAGGAAAAATAATTTGAAGACTGAATTTGAGTCAGGTATTTTCAATCCATGGAATGACAATCAGGCATGAGTGTATACACGGTTGTATTTAAAGGACAGGAATCAAATTCGTAACCTCACAACATATGTTTATAAAAATATATAATGGCAGAAAAGAGATTTCTAAAGAATGTAGAAATAGATTTATTAATGCTCATCTGGTTGGTAGAGAGTACAACACCATCTATAAAGGGTTTAAAGACTCCGCCAATTTGTCAGAGAGGTTGTGTACTAATGGAGGAAAGACCATGTTTACTTAATCAACCAAAGATCACTCCAGGAGCAAGCTGTGTAATAGTCTGCAAGGTCACAAAACAACCGAGGGTATCTGGTAAGCGATTAAAGTCCTCTTTTGCATTGGCTAATATTAATTTTATATGAGTCCAGCATCAGGAGATCGATAAACAACAGTGGTGTGCATGACAGGGTGGCAATGAGAAAACTAGTGCTATCCAAAAAGAGCAACCCTGCCCTGGCTGTTGAAAAAATGTTTTGTGGATGGATGTGACCAAAATACATGTTTTGTTTACATGAATGTCTTGGGGGAAAAACATTGATTATGTGTGAAAATTCAGGTTCACAAGGGTTCACAAGCTATTAAGCACTACTGTATTACATCAGTTAAGTACCACCATGAGAGGCTTTTGTTGTGGAGTTGCTTTCAATACAGAAACAAAAATCTATGCACTGCTCAAATAAATTACAGGTACCGTTTTAAATCAGAGGATCAATTCAGTTTAACTTCTGGGATAATGATCTGGTCAGTTACGTAGCGAGGGGTGTCAGTCAGTTTCAGTTGCTTTGGGGCTAATAAAATTAACAACCCCAACCCTCCGCACAGTCTTAAGTGTATGTAGGAGAATACAGGAGACAGGCAGTTACTCTAGGAGAGCTGGACAAGGTATTAGAAGGTTCTTAAACTTTTAGCAGGACCATTATCCGCTCCTTTGTGCATTATGCCCCCTTTGTCATTATATAGCATGGTTTGGTGGTGGTCAGTGATGATCTGGGGAGGCATATCCCTGGAAGGAAGCACAGACCTCTATAGGCTGGACAACAGCATCCTGACTGCTATTAGGTATTGGGATGAATTCCTTGGACCCATGTGAGTATGCAGGCAGTCCTAGGAGAATAAAGGAATTGATACCACCAGACTGGCCCCTCCACTCACCTGGCCTAAATCCAGTAGATCACCTCATTGTGATTGGGACATTATGTTTCGGTCCATTCGATGCCACCAGGTTGCACTTCAGACTGCCCAGGCACTCAGTAATGTCCTGGTCCAGATCTGAGAGGAGATCACACAGGACACCATCCATCATCCCATTGAGTTGATTCATTTCACTGTCTATGCATAAATGTAATTGCAATCTGGAAAAGTGCTACAATCTGAAAGTAACTTTAAACAAATAAAAACAAACTACACTATACTGATTAGTATGTAACATAGTATATAACACATTATATTAGGGGTAGGCCATGTGGTAAGAATACATCACAATATTTAAAAACATTTTCACGATACACAATAATTATCGCGATGCATGTGATTGCAGACAAAATGCTCTTTATAATGAAACACACAGTTGGTCAGTGTTATTTCAGTGTTGATATCTTCAATATGCTCAGAAAAGTATATTGCGTATCACAGTAACAACATTTGTCACGACACGATAAAATATCATCATATATTGCCCACCTGTAAGATATCTGCATTTAGCAAATGCACAAGCTGCTCCTTAATACTTGGAACAAAATGCACAGCATTATTATGAAGCTGGATTATACTCCTACACCAAGCGTAATTCCAGCTAAGAAAGTGATTAATATTTGTATAGTCATTTATCAAGCACAATCCTGATAAAGTAAATTACAATTTAAATGCAGGTTAGCTTTACTGGCAGTTAAAGTAAAACTACAGTATAGTGAACACGAAAAACTTCAGTGAACTGACAATTCATATATTATTCAGCATGAGACTGTGATTTAAATGTTTGTTTTAGTTTTGCCACATAGTATACATGCTCTCTATGCAAGTACTGGAAGACACTTATATATGCTCATTGTGAGCGTTCATTAAATGTTTATATGCCTCAGTCTGATCCAAAACATTTAATAAACACTTCAAGACACATCTCCATTCTGATGTGGGATGCTCTTGACTTCGCATAAAGGCAGACATGGGGCACAATGAATCTCCGCTTGTGCAGACTTATATGTGATTGTGTAACAGCCTCTTGCTGCTCTAATCTTATCAACGCAAACACATGGATTAAAGACTGTGCCATGCTGGGTATGTTATAGAGCAGTAGAATGACATTAAGATATAAACTGGAATGAATAAGATACATACATTTGGTACATACATACTTTCATGCCTAGTTTAGTAATATGTAGACATTCTGGGTTTTTACACTTACTGATCACTTTATGCTTTACAACATTTTGTCCATTTTCATCCATGCACCTTGTAGTTCTGTAGTTACAGACTGTTATCCTTCTGTTTTGCTACACACTTTTTTTAGTTCCCTTTACTCCCTTTTAAATGGTCACGACCCCACAGGACCACTACAGATCAGGTGCTATTTGGGTGGTGCATCATTCTTAGTACAGTGTGTTGTGCTGGTATGAGTGGATCAGACAGCAGTCACCTCAGCCACCAGCACTATGTATGCAGTATCTCACAGCAGGCAACTTACTGCATACCTGAGCGTGATTGACCCCCACAATGCAGTTCGTTAACTAATTTGTGCACTATGTATTGTGCCAGAGCTCAGGCGTGGCTGACTGGACGTGGTTTGCATGTAGTGTGATTGTGAAAAATGCCTGAGCACAGAACACAGCATCAGCTGCCTTTGTAAAAATATTTTCATACATGCAGCATGAGAAGCTGAAAATAAGTGCATCCCACTTTTAATCTTTTCATCTTTTAAAATTTCATATAATAATACATTTACAATACAATTCATATAATAATACATTTATAAGGCTTATGAGAGCGCACCCAAAGTTAAATCAAAACCGTGAAGTCCGCTGTGTTGTGTGAGCCCATCTTTAAAGTATTGTGACAACGAAAGCATGCTCAGGATTACTTTGTTTTTGAAGTCAGACCAGCGGGGGATTGCTCACAGGGGCAATGGCAGCTGTGCTCAATGTGAGTACACACTAACACAAACTAACAAACACATAACAGATAAGCTCCTGTTTCTGACTTTATATCTACAAGATGGAGCAATATGGTAGATGTGTCTAATAGAATGCACAGTGAGTGAACACAGTTTTTAACATCTCTAGCAGCACTGCTGTGTTACTCTCTATCTCTATTATTCTCACATCATCTTTGGAAACAACCTACAGTTTAAAATTATTAAAAGAAGTGTAGCTGGCATGAATTGGCCCAATGTGTCAAGTGGAAACCAGTCTCTTCATTTATGCCTTGTACAGCAGATCAGCCCATGCCCAACTGTGTAAATGCATTTGGAGAAATTTAGTCTTTATAGCTGTATAAATTTAAAACCCAATCCCTGACATTCATCTCAAAGACAGAATGATTACCATGAAGAGCTGACAATGGAATAACGAAAACATTCAACCCCTCCTTTCTGACTGAGGCTCAAGCAGAGTGATCAGTATAATCCTGAATACATAAACGGAGACCACTTCCCTTTAAAGCGTTGCCACTTGGATAATTACACACCTTCAGCAGTAGAAGTGTAGTCATTGTAATTAACTCCCGCCAATGTCAAGACTACATTGCGACCGTTTTGCTGTCAGTACAGAGCAAAAGCAGTACATTTCCAAAGCTCATAAGAAAGCCTGTGGAGAAGAGAGTGGTTAAATAAGTGCATGAAATAGCTACAAAAACCCAAAACAAAACAGAATGAACACCTCTAAATGATAAATAAGAATTTAATTTGGTACGAGATGTGGTAGTGTTGGTGGTAAGATTCAAGGATGCCGGATAGACGAAATCCCACGACGTATAATAATAATGGGAAAATAATATAGAAAAACTAAAAGGGGATTGAGACCGGAGCAAAAGGCCCAACAAGGACCCAATGCGCGAACTGATCGCGTGAGGGCGTCGAAGCGGCAACGGGCAAGCGTGCAGAGAGCACGATTTGGGAGGTAGTCCGAACGCCAGAGGGCCAGCGTGAGCTCGAACGCACATGTAGCCCGGGAAAGCCATGCCTGGGCGGGTATAACTCAAACGCGCAGCCTGGTGGCCACACTAGCCGGGGCGTGTCTCAGATAAAGAGGGCAGCCGACTAGAGTGACACTCAAGAGAGCGAAAGTATAGAGAAAGTATAAACTCGGGCGCACGAGGAGCGTGAAAGAAAATAAATCGTAAAAGATGCCGAAGCACCAGGGGGCGAGCGTGAGCTTGGGCGCACGTATGGTACGAGTAAGCCAAGCCAGGGCGTGTCCTATTCAGGACGAGCAGCCGGCTGGAGTGAGGCGGAGGAGCGTGAGCATAACCCATTATCCCTAAAGGTGGTCGGGCACGCGTACCGAATGAAGACGACCTGGCACCGAACAACGCTAAAACCCACACCTAAATAGCAGGAGAAGCAGCTGTTCAGAATCAGGTCGTAATTTGGACACTGGATATAAACCGCCTTACTGATTGCTCTGTAATGGCGACCGGT